>CM046347.1:11345004-11538508 GCA_025403435.1 Artocarpus heterophyllus | reverse complement strand
CGGTAATACCACATCCGATTATATAATGGTGAAAAGTTTAAATTCCCTACGTAAAAAAAAAAGTTTAGCTTTCTCTCGAATTCCTTATGAATGATCACCACGTGAGAAGATGTGAAATTTCAAGCGCCTTCATGTGCACGACCCAAAAAAAAAAAACTGTTCCATTACGTAAAAAACCAATAAATAGAAAAATAAAAAAACAAGCCTAAGAGAGAAAACAACATGCCTAAGAGACGAGAAAACAGAGCAGGAAACAAAAGTAACAAGAGGAAACAAGACACGTTCTTTTGGTTTCGATTCAAGATGCGGAGCATATAAGAGAGTTTTCCAGGTTCATGGCCTGAGAGGAAGCAATGGAAGCATTGTTGTGTGAACGAGGACTCTTGCTTGATGATGATGATGACTCGGCAAAGAAAATCACGTTGTCCTCGTCATCATCATAAAAGTAGAGAGATCGTGGAACTGGGGGCAAGTTTACCTCAATAATACCCTCGAGGATTTGAGCCACCTGACCCATTGATGGCCTGTGAGCCTCATCATCTTGGATGCACCAACAAGCAACTTTGCACACTCTTTCAACCTCATCTACGTTTGCATCACCTTGTAACCTTTCGTCTAATAGGCTAAGACATCACCTCCTTGGACTATAACGGTTGTTGCCATACTTGGGAAGTACTTTAGTTTCCCATTTGACTTTGTTTGCTCTGAGTTTCTCTTCCCAGACACAAGCTCAAAAAGCATCATTCCGAAGCTGTAGACGTCTGCTTTGGATGTTATTGCCACTCCTGCGATCCACTCCGGTGCAAGATAACCTCTCGTCCCTCTTATAGTTGTTAGGACCCGGCTAAATTCCCTTCCAACGAGTTTGGCTAATCCAAAATCTGCCACTTTTGGACAAAATTGCGCGTCTAAAAGAATGTTTTCGGGCTTGATATCGCAATGTATGATACAATCTCTACATTTCTCATGCAAATACTCTAGCCCTCTTGCGGTCCCCAAAGCAATTTGGTATCTTGTTTTCCAATCCAAAACATTCGACATATTCGGGGGGAAAAGGTGAGAAGCTAATGAACCATTGGGCATGAAATCATAGACCAACAACTTTTTTGTCCCTTGAGAGCAAAAACCACGGAGTCGAACTAGATTAACGTGTTGGATTGTCCAATAGTGGATACTTCTGCTCGAAATTGCTTATCTCCTTGACTAATGCTTTCAAGTTTCTTCACTGCAATGATTGTTGAGTCTGGTAATATCCCTTTAAAAACTGAACCAAAGCCGCCTCCACCCAGTTTCTCCAAGAAGTTTTTTGTTGCATTCTGCAAATCTCTATACCCAAAGACAACCATAGAATCCCCTAGTGATTTTCTTCTTTCAGCTATCTTCCTTCTTTGTGTCAAGATTAAAAAGATGGTCAGGCTAACGAGAGCAAGTAGCCCGACAATTGAGCCCATTAGAACACCAATATTTATTCCTTTTGTTTTGTTGGGTCTTGGAAACTCCGAGGCTGATAGTCGAATGTAGATAGTTCTACCACTGGCATCACCTACTTGGAGTTGCGTCATGTTTAAGAGATCTCCCTTCCAAATGGAACAACCATTACTGTCATAGGCATAAGCACTACAAGAGCAGTAATTTAAGCAGGTCGATTTACAACCTACCACACCATCAACTTGCACATATTCCTTGTTTGCAGGCAACGACATGCTTTGCAATTCTAGGAATTTGTCTGTTGTACTATTTGCATGACTTTTGCTTGCGCATTGAAGTTTGGTTTTCCTGATGCACCCACCAGAGTAGTCCTTTAGAGCCCAATCACTTTGTATTTTGGGCTCAAACCCCGTCAAGCAATTACAGAATGGCGTGTAGTTCTCGTTGCAGGTGCCATATGCCCCGCAAACAGCATAAACTTGACATTGTTGTCTTGGGAAAGACCGAAGCACAGTCCATCCTGCTGGTTGAAGATACTTGCTACTGATTGTCCCCGAAGCATCCAACATAAGCCTGGCTATGGTTATGGAAGAGCTTTCAAAAGAATATATTAGATAGCTTTCATTTCCATTTGTAACCAGGTTGAAACGGTAAAAATTAGGGACACTCATTTCAGGGACTAAGGAGAAATACTGACCATTCCAAGATCCACTACTCCAATATCTCCTAGAGCTATTCCAAATTAAGACATACGAGTTGTCATTTGGGTCTAGCTCAAGTGAGAAAAGGCCTGGGGAGGGATCTTCTGAATTCTTCCACGAAACTAAAACGCTCTTCGTTTTGGTCCTCTTATTGAAGCTCAACTTACCACCAGCCAGCCACGTATCCGTTGGATGATCAAAACTTTGCCATAATGGTTTAGACGAATTGAATTCATCTAATTTTAACACAAAGTTTCCATCATCCAAAAGAACTGCTTTCACTACAGGAAACTAGTGAAGCTCCTGCTTGTGGACCAAATTGGGATTTTGAACTCATTGAAAAGAACTAAATTGCCGCCAGAGATTTTCAACTCCGAGGAAAATATATCTGAGACCGGTTTCTCTCTATTCGCCACCCAAACTACTGCCTTCGGAGTAACTTGTTTATACCACATGCCTATATAGTAGTTTGGAGACTTGCCTGGTTTGAAGAACCCCAGTACAAAGACACCACCGGCAGATTCAATTGTTTGGCCACCGGAAAGTGATTCATTTGCAGAGATGGTGTCAGCTCCGAGGCAGATATTGATCTTGTGAAACAAGCACAAGAACATAACCGCAAGCCTGATTTTTGCCACGTTTCCAAATATTATGCTGACAAACTTGATCCTCATTAAGACGAAGAAACACTCTTTCAACACTTCAGATTTTATTACTCGGAAACTTGCACTTCAACTTTTAGTCTTTTATGAGTTATTATGTTGGCTGGTTGTAATAAATTGGTACTTATATTGGTGAACTGAGTGACACACGCGAGCTCTGGATCTAGAGAATTGGTCATCACAGAGCCACAAGAACACAATAGGAGGGTCCCACTATTGACCAAGCGCGCTGTGCGTGCCAGGAACGGTCTTAAAGTATAATTTCTGCAGCTGAGAATTTCTTTACACAGGACCACCTAACCTACGACGTCAAGAATAATTCAAAAATATTGTATGCTTGTAAATCCTTCTAGAAACCCTCAAGGCCATGTCTCTTGAATGCTACAAGTCAAGGTAATGCTGTACAGTACATCTATTCGTGTATGTGTTCTAAGTTGAAAATTAGGAATCCAACCGGTCAAACCGGAGCTCCCTCTCTTCTTTGACTTTTTTTTTTGTTGGTAATGGTAAGGGTAACTCTAATCCCAACGCTCGAGTTGTCATAATTTCATTGGTAGATGCAACTTATTGATGTCTCAATCTTTTAACCTCTCACAAATAAAACCTTAACAACCCATGAGTTGGTATTTAAGTTAAAATTAGAGTCGGTATCTCTAATATTTTTCTTTTTCTTTTTGTCCAAGCATTTATCTTGGTAATCCAATCCATAAAGAATGATGGACTTGGTGTAGGATAAGTAAAGTTTTAAGCGTCAACCTAGTTAGGATGTGATTTAATAGTGGCAAATAACATATTTTTAAAAGTTTTTTTTGAAGTAAGTAACATATTTTAAAATATTTTGAAGTTTTCTAGGTAAATAATTTATACACTACGAAATGGTTTTGTTTACTAATTTATTTATATATAGGAGTAAATAAATTATTTTTTAATAATTAAATTATTCACGTGGTAAATATGCTATCTATTTCAAATATTTTAAACATGTTATTTATTTCCTTTAAGTTAAATAATTTTATCTACTACATTTATTGGGCTTTTTTAACCATGATTTCCATTCTCACCGATTCATTAAAAACTGTTTCCATTTGTTTCTATTTGTGATAGGATCTTTCTTTCCCTTTTTTTCTCTCTACTCTCTCTCTATCTCTCTCTCTCACGATTAATTGTAGAATATAAACAATCAAAATCTTTTCTTTGTCTTTCAATTTAATTCATGTGTTAAAAGCTGTGACTTTTCAGAGAAAAAAATTCTTTAATACCAAAAGGTATTATAAAATCCAAGGAAAGGAGAAAAGAAATAATATGGAAGTTATTTTTGTACCACATGTTTAGGATAAATTAGTCCTTTTCTTGAACTTTTTTTTTAAAGCAAAGATGGTAAGTATACAATATATAGGTAGTGGAACATCATCCAATTTTTTCTAGCCTAAGATTATATGCTTAGCTGACTACGAGCCCCAAAATTTACAAATCTAGATACATAGTTACCTAAATAGCCAGGGAAAAAAGGAAGAAGATATTCAATGTCCTATACAAGGTTACCGAATTCATAAATGATTGGAGAGAGAATTGATAGCTTGATCAAGTTTTGAGGTATTACTCTCTATAATGTAAAGTGGCAAGCCAATTACATCTGGTGGTGAAATGAGACTAGGATATAGAAAGCTTCATGTCACGGCCTTACTGTTTTCACTAAGTTACCGTGCGGCCTTAACAATTTGTCGATGCTAAGTCAGCCTTTAGTTCACCCAAACTCCAAGAATGATGAAAGCCAAGTAAGAACATCAAAAGAAAAACTAAGAAAAGGAAATACATAGTAAGCTTCTATTTATATGTGGGAATTTTACAAGCTTGGAGGAGTTGGTACAAATAAGGGGTCTTTTCCTACTTATAGGCCATTGGCCTTCTAAAGAATGTTCCGGGTCTTTATGGAACATGGCTCGTCCTATATGTTAGTTTTGGAAAACGTTTTCATAAATATAGCGGAAACATTATAAAAGTATGGATCATGTATATCAAAAATTTTCTCAAAAATTATGTAAAACGCTATAGATTATATTAATTCCGCTTATAAATAAAATGTAAATATTTCGCTTATTAGTAGAGAGATGAAGATGAACTGAAGTAAGGATTGTAAAGGTTGTCCTCTATATATGAAACCAATGTCTTTTTCACCCAATCCTCGACAATAGATGGATGCACAAGTGGGTATAGAAGGAATACAGTTTTTAGTGATCACTCAAGAAATAGAAGAACTTTTCTTCTTTTTCTCTCTCTCTCTTCTACACGCCAATGAGTGTTTTTCTACAGAATACTCTTAGTATCTTCAAGACTCACAAGTGTGTGTTCTAAATGAATAGAGGAAGCCTTTGCTTATAGAAGCAATAGAGCTAATCAATTTTGAAAAGTCTATTTTTAATTTAATATCAAATACTTACTTAAAATAAAAGACACAAGTTTTTCATTCCTGGTACTGTGATAGGCACTACAGACAGAGAAATTGTCACAACCCGCCTTTTCGGGGCTGCGATAAAGATTTTTCTTACATACGTATAGAGGAAAAACTTAGGGAAATTTTTTTTAAAAAAAATATTTTACATATATTGGTTTTAACAACTTTCAAAATACAACAATATACATATATTTACATAAACATACTTTCTTTTGCAATATTATTTGCTAAATACTTTAGAGAGAGGTTTTGTCATACTTAACTATATTACAATGTTTCTACACACATTTCAAAATAACTTAAAATCTTCTAAAGCGGAAACATAACAACGGCTGAATCCATACCCATTCTGTACACCAATCATCCCTCCGCCAACTCATCAAAGAAATTATTCTGGCATTCTTGTTGGAATACCTACAGTATGAAATACTTAGTGAGCTTACGCCCAGTAAGTCCCAATGCAGCTCACATGCACCTTCAATGCAATGCGTGATCCGATTATGCTTTTTTATGATCATTCTTTATCCTTTTTATATCTTATCTCTTACTAGGGCCCAAGTGTTCATACCATTGCGCATATGGGTCTTTCGTAACACCGAGACCATACTATATCCTTAAACTCCTCTTGAGTCAGGAGGCGGTATGACACTTTTCTTAACTTCTGGTGTTATATTTACCAGTCCACATATTATGGTTATCATACCATGCATGAAGTGATAATCACATGTTATAAACGAAACATAATCCTCTTGTACAACATAGTATACATAGGTACATACTTATATACACACAGGTACACATCAATACACACACAGGTACATGACATAATGTACGCGCAGGTACATGTCATAATACACACACAGGTACTTGTCATAATATACACACAGGTAATTATTCTGTATACTCGTAGGTATACACTAATGTACTTATAGGTATTCATGTTATAGCATATATGCAGGTATACATATATATATATATATATATATATTTCACATTCTATACCTAAAATTTCATACTATAGGTGGGATGAGAACTTACTTGGTTTAGATTTTCGTGCACTTTAACTTCAGTTCTCTCTTTCCTAAACTTCTAGGATCCTATTGGTCAATTAAAACTATTAGCCAATGTTCACTACTTCTTAAAGACTCTATGTATCATTATAAAATGATCGTTAATTAATAACTCGAGTTGCATAACTATATATAACTTCGAAACCCATTGGTTTTCTTGTTCTTATCTTATTCTACCGTATCGTCTCTAACGAAGGGCAAAAATCTTTCTAATTGTTCCTTTTTCCCTTTTTGAAACATTTTGGAGTAATTCAAATCACTCTGAAAAAATGATAATTTTGCCCCTGGCAAGCCTACTAAACTTCCCAAGTTCAACTTCTCTATTCTAGCGAAAATAGCCACATATCAACTTTAGAATAATACCCTGAGGTGTCAGGTCTCATTATTTTACATCTATACCCCCTTTCCATAGAACTTTGCAATTTAGCCCCTTAACTGAAAATTTTCACAATTTTACCCGTGGGTTCGAAATTAATCTTTTAAACTATAATTTTCATTTTTCACAAGGGTCATTTTTGTTCAAAGTACCATATTCAAAATCCTTTTGAAGAATGATGTTTTTGCCCTTTTAAAATTTTTTCTAATTTTAACAAATTCTTGTAAAATTAAAATCTTACAAACGGTTGAGATTTTCGACGAACTGTTCACTTGTCTAATAGCTTCATCGAGATCTACAACTTTTGTGTTTTAACTTTTTTAAAATTCTCACTGCACAGAGGTGTTTTTGGGTTTTTTTTCAAATCGTCGAGAAGAAACTTTTTCTTACAATTTAGTCCTTGGGACATTTTTGTAAAAATTCATTTCAAAACTGTCTTTCAGCCACTGTATAAGTAGATTCAACCTTTGCCTAGGTCATTTTCATTCCCCACCATCATTTTTGAAAAACTAGCATTAAAATTACAAAAGTAGCATTTGCAAAAGCTAACATTTTGCACAATAAACCCTGAATTTTCACAACACGCCATTCCATAATTCATGTATCTATGGGATTTAAGCAAAAATTTGCTCAAGAACCCACATACTTTTGAAAGAATAAAAATCAAAACAAAAATCACATAATTTTAAAACTTTAAGAAATCAAAATAACACTTTGTGATTATAGCCTTCCAAGGCTCCTTTGAAACTCCTTCCTAAACCTTATTTTCATACAAAAACACCTTGGATTAACTTTCCTTCCTTTACCCAAGAAAACTTGAAAAAAAGTTTAGGTTTTTACCTTAAAACTTGATGAAATTCCTTGGGCTTTGCTTCTTGAACTTAAATGGGCTTAATTTTGCAAAGATGTGAAATTGAAAAATTCTTGAGAGTGAGCTTCAATGGCTACCGGTTTTGGAAAGGAAGAGAAAATGTTTTTTTTTTTGGCTAAACACACATTTAATGCATGCTTATCCAATGGGGTGACTCACCAAGGTAATCCATTGGGTTACTAGGTGTCTCAATGGGATTGGGCCACCTTTCATGACATGTGGCCTAATGAAATTCCAATGGGTGTCCACTTGGTGGGCCCCAAAAAATTTACACTATGTAATTTTTCACCACATAGTATTTTTCTTATACTGCTGTGGTAAAATCAGTGCACAACATAATCTTAGACTATATAAAAATATTTTTCTTACTTTTGGTTCACTTTTGGAGGCCAAACGTAACATTTTTCATATATGTATTTTCACTTAGCAGTATACTTATACTGCTTCGGCCTCCTTTTCACACTGAGTTAGGGTTTTGGTGAGCTCTATGTCTTATTTATATGTTAATTACCTATCTGTTTGTATTACAGTTTTACAATTAATTGTGATATAAAATTTATTTATGGATATTATTTACAAATTTTGGAGTATTTAAACTCATAAAATCTGTATTAACAATATCTAACATTGCATCACATTCACAATGAAATTTCTATTTAATATTGCTTATTTATACATTATCACAGTTTTTACAAGAAAATACAATTTTTAAGGGTAAATTCATTAATTAAACCCAATTAAATATTAGATTTTATTAATAAATTTCCTTGGTCATTACAAAAATTCTCTGTGCATGTGGTGCCATCTCCATAATAGTACAGGTTAGAATACTGCTTGTTACCCAATCTCATTTGCCTTCTCACTAAACTTTTCATATTTGAATTAAATTACATTTATTTAAAATTGGAAATACTAGATATGGAAACTTTGTAAACAAACTTTGATATGCATTAGAGGACTTTCCTCGTTGCGCTTAGGTGCCATACGGTAGGACCCTCCCACTGTGTGTGGCCTATGTGAATTTCAAAATTAATTATTTTATTATATTTATTAAACAATATAATTATTTAATAAATATAAATTAATTCATAATTAATTTATTTTGAGTGGTATTTAATTTAAAATTTTATAATTCTAAATTAATTATTCCACTTGTCCAAACAATATTTACAATGATGGCGAGAAGATTAATGGACCTATAATTTCAAGCTCTAATAAAACCAGTATATTAATTAAACTCTTCAACTAATATATTACGCTTTTATTAATTCTAATGTAACTCCACTAAATATTTGGAATTGCACTTTTGAAATTACAAATATTCAATTACTCATTTCTTAGAATCGTCCATTTGATATAGTCATTACATATAAGTCGATCATCAATAAATAACTCATAATTAGAGTTAGGTAAAATCTGTTAACGTCTCTAATTACTTATTTATCCTTGAGTACCATTGATTCTTTAATGAATAATAAATTCATGAACTTATTCATGAATTAAGTGCTCTTATTATTCACAATTAAGATCATCTTATATATGACCATCAGTTGATATGATTAGAACTTGCTATTTTCAACAAAAAATATTAGTTATTCATATCTTATCACGTCTTGGTCTTACATAATCTCATTATGCACAGTGCACTCATTTAATAGCTCACTACATCAATGGCTCAGATAAGACCGTTCTACTCTTAATGGAAATGATCTGTATTAATAACACTCAATTAAAGGTTTTATATTTCAATTCGAATAATTAATTGTATGTTACTAATCATTTTAGTTATCGTCTTTAAATATTATCCTATTGTATATAATGCTTATATACAATATAAAAAGTCACATAGGTAATTATAGAATTTTCATGATATTCTTCAAGTATTCAAAATACATACACGCAAATGTGATGAATAAATTCACTTTATTGAGTTATCAATATTTCCATATCGAAAAAACATGATATATTTTATGGGCATCTATCTTAAAACTAGAATATTCTAGTATGCATCCTAATATATTTACATGGTCTAGGAGATCCCATTCCTATCCAGAGTCCTCTACAACCAACTAGTACATAAAATATATCTCAAAGCTTCTAGAAAGTTCTAGAGTAGTCCATGGTCTTCTAAAGAGTTCTAGAGTCTTTCAGATAGTTCTAGATGTTTGTAGATCATTCTAGGGTATTCTAGACTCATGTAGAATGTTCTAGAATATTGTAAGACCTTTTAGGATGTCATGAAAGCTTTTAAAATATCATGAAATATTCTAGAAACTTCTTGACTCCATTAAGTTGTCTTGATTTCTCTAGGATGTTGTACAATATTCTAATTGATTTTAACACTTAAAGAATACTTTAGAGAATCCTAGAGTCTTCATGAGCCTCTAAGATTTAAGATGTGGTAAAAATTGTGTAGCTTGTGACATTCAACTTTCATAGAAGAAAGCTTTCCTCTAAATCTAGAAGACAAAACGGCCATAACAAAGCCTTTATTGTCTCGAATTAAGGCACGAATTCCACTGTCATGCCCCGGAGTATGGAATGTGACATGGCAGATTAATTAGGTTAATAAAGTAAAAATTTTAATTAAATTGCAAGCTAAGGAGTTTAATTAATAATGAAAAATGTGATAATTTAAAATCTTTTTAAAATGATTATTATAATGATAAAACAGATAGGCAGAAAAAGAAATAGAATAAAATAAAATAAAATAAGGAAAAAGAAATACGTGTTGGGTCCCACAACTTGTGCCACACATGGTAGCGACACAATTTAAATTACAACTATAGTCCAACATAGAAAAGAAGTTAAAATAATACATGCCTTATTTGATTAATACAAATAACCTATTCAGGGTCTTCTGCTACTCGTGAGTTCGGTCGGTGGACTTTCCGTCAATCTTAAGCTGGATTCCACCTAGGGAAAAAGGGTTTGAAAACACATAAAAAGTGAGGGAAAGGCTCGGTAGGACTATGCTTTAAAACAAATAAATAATTTAAGTATAAAACTTATCATTCAAGAAAAACAATTAGAAAACAGTTATGCGGCTGGTGTCCTTGTGCTGGGTATGGCAGTTGCTGGGGAAAGAACTAATGGAACTACAGTTGAGGAAATTGCTAAGACGGAGGTAGAGTTTGAGGCTGAGGCTGACGACTGGCTCCTTCTCTAGCTTGAAGTCCTAGATGAGCACTCATGATTAGGCAGTTCCTTTTGATATGTCCCGGCTGCTGGCAATAGTGGCAATGGAAGCTATAGGGATTGTTGTGCCCGCTGCTGATGAACTACTGCTTTACTGTTCACATTACCTTGTTGCTTCTTCCCTTGAGTTGGACGGCTGCTGATACTCCTCCGCTGCTCCTTTGTGGTCCTCCTTATGTCCTTGCTCGATCCTCACAGTATTGCATGTAATCATTTTCCACAAATATAACTAATAACACAAGCTCACCAAAATTCATAAGTCGCAGGGCAACCACCTGCTATTGAATTGAAGCCTTAAGCCCTTCTTGAAACTTAATACACTTTTCACGCTCCGATGCCATTGTAGATGGAGCAAACCTGGCCAGCTCATTAAACTTTGCCTCGTACTCTCGAACCGACATATCACCCTGTTGCAATTTGTAAAATTCAACAGCCTTCTGGTCTTGATATCCTTGAGGAAAATAATGGCCATTGAACAGCTCCTCGAATCTGTCCTAGCTAATGTTCCCATTGTTCTCTAGGCGTTTAGCTTGCTTCCACAAATATTGGCATCACCTTCAAATTTATAGGTTGCAAACTCCACTCGATGCTCTGCTGGCACGCCAATGGTGTCCAAGTATTTCACGACTGAGTCTAACAATATTCGATCACTTATGGGTCTCCATTTCCGTCAAAGGTCAGAACAGATACACGTCGAAACTCCTTAAAGTACGAGTGCTGACGACTTGTCTTGGAATCCTCCGGTCTTGCTCTCGCTGCCATCTGCCAGAAAGTAGCAAGCATCACTCCCATCATACTTTCCTCATTTCCTGAGTTCATGGCAGCAGCAAATGAACGATGCCTTGGTGTCATTCTCTCACTTTTAAAAACAAAATTGGACTGTCAGTGGTATTTCATTGTCGTACCTATGTATACACAATTTTCAAGGTTCATAACCTAGGGCTCTGATACCATTCTGTCACGCCCTAGAGTATGAGAGGTGACGTGGCAGATTAATTAGGTTAATTAAGCAAAAATTTTAATTAAATCACAAGCTTATTAGGTTAATTAATAATGAAAATATGATAATTTAAAACCTTTTTAAAACGATTATTATAATAATAAAACAAACAGGCAAAAAACGAAATAGAATAAATAAAATAAAATAAAATAAGGAAACAAAAATACATGTTGGGTCCTACAACTTGTGCACATACATAGTAGCGACATAATTTAAATTATGACCATAGTCCAACATAGAAAAGAAGTTAAAATGATACATGCCTTATTTTATTAATACAAATAACCTACTCAGGGTCTTCTACTGCTTGTGAATCCAGTCAGTAGACTCTTCGTCAATCCAAAGCTGGATTCCACCTACAGGAAAAGGATTTGAAAACACATAAAAAGTGAGCGAAAGGCTTACTAGGACTATGCTTTAAAACAGATAAATAATTTAAGTATAAAATTTATCATTCAAGAAAAACAATTAGAAAACAGTATTAAATAAATGAATTCATTTAAATTATCCTTATCAAAAATCAGTTCGTTCAGAAAAGTAACTTTTTATCTTTCTTGGGCAAACTATAATTATCACCACCGTGGTGGCCCAGCTAGGTTTCGAGACCTGCCTCATGGTCGCACGCTATACGACCTGATCTCTGAATATGGCATCATGCCCGTCTATGTATTTCTATAGTTATTAAAATCTCATTTTACCAAGTATATTCATTTACATTCATTATGAAAATCACCTTATTCTACTGTTTATGAAAACGTATGATAAAAACCCTTTTCAATCGATCATTGAAAAATATTTTGAAATAAATCATTTTGAGGCCAAAATCAATTTAAAAACTTGGCTACCAAGGACAGGGGAAGAAATCCTATCTCAATATCGGCTTTGATATCCAACACCGTAGTCCTGCTCTGCTATACGTTAGCTCCATGGAACCACAAACAACTTAAATATTGACTAAGTCCATCAATATCTAGCTTAGGGTGTTTCTACACTACTAAGCCATCTCATGGTGTCTTAGTGTGCCATTGAAGTCTATAAAATCATTCCATAAAGTTAAAATCTTTATTTAGGCCTAGAATAGTGAAAACAAGGGTAAAATGATCATTTTACACAAGTTTCGGTTGGCCTGTCGAACTGTCCGTACTGGCCTACCGAGCTACAAAGTTCGGCCTACCGGCCATACATGACCGGCCTGCTAAAATTCTCCAAGTTTGGCGTGCCGAACGTATGAGTCTGGCCTGCCGAACTCATGAATCCGGCCTGCCGAGGCTCAACCATCAATCTGCTGAATTGGAAAATTTTAGAATTTTCTAGAATTTGAGTATCAGCCTTCCGAGCTCAAATCATCATTTTCACTTGTGTTTCTCAATTCCTAGGCATGAAAAAACTCATAGATGGTAGAAAAACATAATAAAACACTTTCAAACTAATATATACAAGATTTGCATAGAAATTTCCAAGGAAATCCAAAAATGAGAAAAATAGAGAAAAATGAAAAATCTTGATTTAAATTCGTTCATCATCAAAACCAAACCTAGATTCTAGATGTTTTGGGTCCCACTAACTTAGATTCAAGGTTTTCTAAGCTCATAAAACTTGGATTACAACTTTTTAAAGAAATTGAGAAATTTAGGAAAAGTTTTGAAAATCTAAAAATAATAGAAACTAACGTCGAATCCAAGTTTTAAATCACGTTTATGGCTGTTCAAAAGCGTTCCTGAGCTTCCAATTCGTTGAAAAACTAAAGCTTGAATTCAAATTTTGAATTTGAGAGAGAGAAGAGAGGGACAACGAGTGAGAGGGAGAGAAAGAGAGAGAAAGAGCTGAGGAAGAGAGAGAGAGCGTGAGTGAAAGGGAGAGGGAGAGAAGAAATAAATAAGAAAAGCAGTGAGTGGTTTCACTATGTGCAAATCGTGTGCCACCCATGGTTTTGCAAAATGGGATGTATTTGGCATTTGATAAATTATTTTGTTTCAAAATTAAAAATACGAATAAAAATAATTCAGAATGATTTAAAATCAAATTGATTAGAAAATCATTACAAAATATTTAGAGTAAAGTTAAATCATAATTTGACACATTAATATATTATTTTAAACAATAATAACACTTAATTAAATTCGAAGCGTTACATCCACTCATGTATATTTTCATCTGAAGAGATTCTTGTCCAACAGGTGAGGCCAAGTCGCGATAGAAACCCAGTAATGGGTCCTTGCTCATTCGGCCGACATTGAAATTAGCTTCTTGGTAGTCCATCATGTAATATGTGACACTTGTCTTGTAGGCAGATTTTGCACGACATTGTCTCGTTCATTACAGATTGACTAAAGCAGGCAAATAAAGAATTTGAATCTCTCCAGCTTTGAATATTTTCAACATGAAGGACAAGACCTTGGAAAAGACATATTTGTATCCTTCCAATGCTAAAATGAAAAACTAACAACATCCTCGATTGGAGAAAAATATTTGCACTAGAAGGAGGACGTGCTGGACCATCTCAAGAAATGACTCGCAACAAACAATGATATGTGGAAAAAACCTTTCTTTTGAACAAATTTGCTGTTAATGACGAGGCCTTCCAAGAAAAATGTCTTTATTTTGGAGGCGAAGTCAATTTCCATATTTTCTTCCACCAAGTATTCTTTAAAGTAAATGCACCGATTTTCCATAGAGCTAGTAAACTAATAAGCCAATTTGACTGTAAAAAAATGCCTTTTGAGGGTCGTGCCAAATCAATATGTCCTCATCAGGGTAATGAATGGTAGGATGGCAAGGAAGAGAAAGAGACTGTCAACCTTGAGGAAGAAGAAAAGACGGTGGTGGGATGATTTTTACTTGGTCTTGAGGTAAGAATTCATGCTACCATTCAAATTCTTGAAATCAGAATTTGACAGTCTACGTGCCTGTCAAGCCATCCATTTTTTATTGGAGTTTTTATATATTTTAGATTGTGGAGAGAAAAGTCAGCATTTAATTGTTGTTATTGTTATTGTTATTATTTTTAAATCTATACCCGTTATTCAATATTTTTGACAAAAATTTAATGTTGCTTCAATAAAGAAATTATTCAGCACACTTGATATATCACATCATTTTGCTTATATGGTAGAAAATTTAACACTTGGGTAATTAATCTATGTCATTTTTTGTAATTAGATTTCTCTTTCCATAATACGCATTTGTTGCAAAAAATCTACAAGTGTATAGAATCGTAGATAAATAATAAAGAGTACTTAGAGTATTGTTCCTACGAGAATTACGTTAATCTGGCTAAGTACCAAAATTAGGTAACTTTAAAATTATTTGAACAATCAAATATAAACTAGAAAAATAACAAAATAAAGAAATATAAATGAAAACTTAAATAAATAAAAGACTAAAATCTGATTTCACCAAAATTAATCCTATGAAAATTATCTAATTTAATCAACTGATGTTTACTCATATGCCGATAACGTATTTCTCTTAAGTAATCGTTAATCTTTCTTAAGCATTAACAATTTATCCCAGTTAGAAAATTTCATATATCTTTATGAAAATTCTAAACTTACAAAGACTTATCAAAAATAAAAAATTCATAACTTGATACTCATTAAAACGAAGAAACACTCTTTCAACACTCTACATTTTATAATTAGGAAACTTCACTTTAACTTTTAGTCTTTTTCAAGTTATTATGTTATCCGGTTGTAATAAATTGGTACTTATATTTTGATGAACTGAGTGACACACACGAGCTCTAGATCCAGAGAATTAGTCATCACAGAGCCACAAGAACACGGTGGGAGGGTCCCACTATTGACCAAGTGCGCTGTGCGTGCCAGGAACGGTCCTAAACTAGAATTTCTGCGTCTGAGAATTTCTCTACGCAGGACCACCTAATCTTCGACGTCAAGTATACTTCAAAAATATTGTATGCTCGAAAATCATTCTAGATACCCTCAAGGCCATGTCTCTTGGATGCTACAGGTCAAGATAATGCTGTACAGTACAACTATTCGTGTATGTGTTTTAGGTTGAAAATTAGGAATCCAGCCGGTCAAATAAGAGCTCTCCCTCTCTTCTTTGCCTTTTTTTTTTTTTTTGTTTTGTTTTGTTTTGTTTCTTTGGTTTGTTTTTTTTTGGTAATATTAAGGATAACTCTAATCTCAACGCTTGAGTTGTCATAATTTTATTAGTAGATGCAATCTATTGATGTCACAATCTTTTAACTACTCACAATAAAAACATGACAGCTTATGAGTTGGTACATAAGTTAGAATTAGAGTTGGTGTCTCTAATATTTTTTTTTTTTTTTTTTCATAGCGTTTATCTTGGCAATCCAATCCACAAGGGGTGATGGGCTTAGTGTAGGATAAGAAAATTTTTAAACGTTAACCTACTTATGATGTGATTTAAGGGTGGCAAACAACATATTTTTAAATTTTTTTGAAGTAACATATTTTACAATATTTTGAAGAAAACAGCACGTTTTCTAGGTAAATAACTTATATACTACGAAATATTTTTGTTTACTAATTTATTTATATAGGGGTGAATAAATTATTTTTTAATAAGTAAATTATGTACGTAATAAATATGCTATTTATTTCAAATATTTTAAACATGTTTGCAATGATGACTATGTTTGCCATGATTATTATGTTTGCAACGTAGTAAATATTTAAACTTTTTACCTTTTAGCGGATTCGGGTATGAATTTGCCGTTGACTATGTTTGCAATGTTGTCTATTACTTTTTATGCCCTTGTTATTAAGTCGTTTATTGCCATTCTAAAGTTCAATTTGCTCTACTATTGCCAATTATAAATGTGTGTTGTGTTATCGTTTATTGATTTTTCTAGCGTTTTAGTGAGTTCAGTTTTGTTTCGCCGTTGTTGACTTTTTCCGTTTTGCACCTATGACTTCGCATGTCGTTTTTCATATTTGTTCTTTGTTTTCGTTGTAGTCGTTTCATCACTGCCCTGAATTTCTTTTATTGTCGTTCTTAACTTTGACTTTCTCCTCTATGTTATCGTTTCTTCTTTTTATCTCCTACAACATTGTCGTTTTTTCACTTTCTCTAATCAGTTACCATATAATGTTTTTATGTTGTCATCCGTCTTTTTTGTTCCACCCTTCTGCATTGATGATTCGACGATAAGTAAGCAGGCCCCATGAATAGGGGGATTGTCACTCTGATCTATATCCCATAGGAACCACATTCACAAGCCATCCACTTTGTCCTCTTATGGCAAAAAAAAAAAAAAAAAAAAAAACAAGAGTGGTTATATGTATAGCCTAGCGGTAAAACCACATCTGATCTTAGGTGAAGCATTTGAATTCCCCCACTTTCAAGTTTGAAAAAAAAGTAAAAGGAAAATATGGATAAATTAAGCTGTGAAAAACTTGTGGCTTCCTTTCCTTTCTGAGGCGTAACCACCTTGATCGTAGCTCCATATTTTAGTGGAATTATGGATAAATTTGCAAATAAAAAGCAAGTCTTGAGAAAGAGAGGAAAGAAGTTTAGAAAATGAATATTTTGTTATTAATTAATTAATTAATAATTTTTTTTAAAATGTTATATTAAAATTAGCGAGGTTTATTAATCATTTTTGAAATCTAGAGAAGATTCCGTGGAACCTTTAGATCCTCTATCGACTCGCCAATCTACCAATTCTATGGTTGTAAATCCAAATATTCTCGCTTGTATTGCACTTTGAGTGTCGAGCATCTCTAAGCGTTAGTTCGAGCGTTTACGTGATTTTAGGAGTTGTCCTGCTTGTTTAGGAAGTTGTCACCCAATATCGCTTCCCGTGATTTGAGGCATCTTGATGGCTAAGCTTGGCGTTGGACCATAAGAGGATATCTAAAATCGTACTTGCATGCCGATAGCTTAATTGTCATTACATGAAAAATTGGCAAGTATCATTTAACGTAACTTATCTTAACATTTAATTAACATAACTTACTTGGACTATGGTGAAGCAGGCGCGTGACGATATGAAGTAGGATGGCAGGATACCGGCTCTGATACCAACTGTAACGACCCGCCCTTACGTGGCCGTCACTTAACTTAAACATGTCCATGAACTTAAATATACTTACGAATAAAGTACAGAAAGTTGCGGAATAATTTTTTTTTTTAATGGATTCTTGTTGTGGAATCCTTAACATGAAACCTTAGAGGAAGTAATAACTATTTTTCAAATCTTAATAACAAACGAATTCTTATAACTTAACTTTTAAGTTTAAGATACTAATTTCTTAAAGCTTTTCTTTTAAACTTTCATAATGATTTCATAAAACATATTCATAAAATTTGTTTCTTAACTTAGTGTAAAACTTCAATAATCCTTTGTAATTCTAAATGAACTTATAATTTTCTTTCTTACAAATTTCGTGCATTTGTTGCATTAACTATTGCAACATTTTTAAACTTTAAAATCCTCTGGACCAAGGTTGCATAATCACAAGCTCGGTTTTTAAAACATAATTATGTAAATTATTTACTTACTCATATGCACATAATTTTCGTAAAGTGTAAGCATACGAAATTTCGTAAAATAAAACATGCATAAATTCGTAAATAATAATGCGGAAATATTACATTGCGTGAGCAGTATCCATTCTCATCTTCACCATTCGTCCGCCGCTCACCACTGCCCATCAAGTGTCGCTGACAGGTTTTTCTTACCTACAGCATGAACATACTTAAATGAGCTTTCGCTCAGCAAGTAGGAAATTAACCTCGCAAAACATAATTAAAAATCATTTTAATAAAAATATGCATGAGCATTTTATGCTTGCTTATCAACTTGATTTATGAATAATTATTTAAGCTGTACCTTATCTTATTACTCTGGGCCCGAGTGATCGTACCGGTTGCACGCGAGTCTTGGGAAGTTAGGGTTCGCGAGGTCCCAACGACACCAAGATCATTCATTTCTTTAACATGGAGCCTCCCCGTGGGTCGGGAGGTTGGTACGACACCCCTAACTTGTCTCATAAGTTTCACTTGTTTTATTGTGTGTATGTAGTATGACTTATCACTACATGACATCACAATCTCGTAATTCATGCATCGTAAATCTTAATCATACATGAGTCGTAAATCATTATCATACTTGACTTGAAAGTGATTAAACAATATAATTTATATATTGCATACATCACACATTAATCATATCATCATCATCATAGCATTTCACATCATGTCATAACATAACATATCACATCATAACATATAACAGTGTAATAAATCACTGATCATACATTTTCATAAATTTTATGAAAACATTTAAAATTAATCTATTTTTAAAACTATTCATACTATAGGCGAGATTCCTACTTACCTGTATTAGTGAAGTAGACTCCCCTATCAATTCAGAGTTCCTCTTTCTCTACTGAATAAATCTGTATAAACACCCATTAAGAGTGTGTGAGAATTTCCCTTTTTAGGCTATTAAATCTTAGCATAACCATAAGAATTTGATCATTTTGTTAGATCACAAATTCCTTTATCAACCGGTCATGAGCTGTCCCATTTCTATTATAAGGATTTATGTTACTAAATCCTCATAATATTCAAGCTTTTCCTTAATTGCCATTTGTTCATATCTATGTTGATAATTAATTAATTTCACAATAATTAATTAATTATCCATCGTCATTTATACCGTGAGACATTAATCTACTAAACTAGTCACTTTTAAATTTATGATTCTTATCTCAAGTCCTAATTGGGCTTGTTTTAAATCCATTTAATGGGTTCGTAATTATTTTTAAGCTCGTAAGCCCAAAAATGACATCATAACATCATATACATTTTACCGATAGATTGTGTTCCGCATGGCATTTTAGACTGAAATGGGTGTTGGACCCATGCCTAACATTGTGGCATTAAGGTTCTATCGTATCACGATTCTATGCTTGCCGAAATAATGTTCAATTGAAAACTATTAAAGTTTGTCTTTGAAATTCTTACCCACTTAACTTGGAATTTCAAATAAAAATCGCTCTATAAAATAATATCTAAAATTGTTAACCCAATAAATCTTAGGCTCATATAACCTTTCAAAAGTACTGTAATTTCTTGGTTTAGTGAAAAGTCAAATCTTAAGGTCACGCGATCTTTGTTTGTAAAAACTGGTACCGGTGGAGTAATTTTGGAAGATTTATATGAAATCGTTTATTAAACACAAATTTTCTTTTAAAGTTTTTCCTTGTAAAAGTCACTTGTTTTTAAATGTGTGTTTCTATAATTTTCTTGTTGTTTTTATAGTACCGGTTACCATTTTTTTTCTTTGGCGAAATTGCTTCCCGGTTAAAACTTTGAAATTCTTACCAATTAAAAGTTTTGACTATTTTTATATGTCCAATTTAAAGTCCAATTTAAAAGCAGTATTTCACAAAAGTTCTCCATTTTGTTGCAAACTTAAACTTTTATGTTTGGAAAAATTGTAATGCGGTCTCGAAACGACCCAAAACTTAAAAACATTTTTCTACGCAAAAACGTAGTTTTTGGACTGTTTTAGAAAACTGCCAATAACTGTATTTTAGAGGCAGATTTTGAAAAACATTTCTTCACAAAAGTTGTTCGTCTCATAAAAACTAAAACTTCTGTGTTTTGTGAAATATAAAATTCGGACTCAAAATAGTTCGAAATTGGAAAAACAGTTCCAGCACTGCTGAAACTGGAACTGTTTTGGGCAGTTTCAATAAACTGCATCAGACAGTTTTTTGGGCTGCCTTTTTGGCAGTTTTTTTTTTTTTTTTGTTTGGGACTGTTTAGGCAGTCCATAAAAATTGTTCGGTAGGCCTATTTAGAGTCAAAACTGTGTTTTTTCACAGTCACGGGATTTTGTACAAAATGACGAAAACTAAAAGTCCCGTGTTCGGTAAAGTTTTATAAATCGATTCTAAGGCCTCCATTTACGAGTTCAAAGTTTGTGGAAAAATTTTCCACGAACCAAAACCTAGAAAAAACATAATTCTAACACGTAAATACTAACTTTTTACATGACATACAAGCATAAACTTAACTAATTAACACATAAATAATTATTACAACATATCTTCTCACCCAATCATCAAATCTCTCATTAACTTATAAACTTTATCCTTGAGAAATTTAAGGAAAAGCTTAGATTGCTTACCCTTGATGACAACTCTTAGGTGGGTGATCTTAAAACTTCTAGTTCCACTCTTTCTTCCTCTTGGATCAACACTAAGACAAAACTTTTTCATGTGAAAAATCTAACATATTTTGGCCATCACATATATACTATCTAGGCAACATGTTTTCTTTTCTTTGCTAAGGAAAATGGAAAGAAAGAAAAGGTGTAGATATTACCTTAATCCCAATGTTCTAAAATTTCCACTATGTTTATCTTCTTCTTCTAAGTAGGAGTAGATCTTGAGTTGGGATAATGATGTGAAGTGTTTAAGAAAATAGCTTGATATGAGCTTGATCTTTGCTTGGTTTTTGAAAGGAGTTTTGAAGCACAAAACTTTCATCTTGAAACCACTTGGCATGCACGGTGGAGGAAGAAAAGAAATGGTATTTTTTTTTTTATTTTATTTTTTTTTTTTGTCACCTGGGAGCTTGGGGTACTTGGTGGAAAGACTTGGAACAAGTGAAGACAAAAATAGCTCTTCTTTCTTTGAAGCTTGTTTGCTCGGTGGAAAGGATGGATGTAGTGGGATGATTTAAATTTTTTTTTTCCTTGTCTTGGAGGCTTCGGTGGAAGTGGAGAAAAGCAAATGGAGAGAACTCTTACTTTTTTTTGATCCGGTGGTGGAACTTGAAACAAATGGGGAGAAAATTTTTCTTTTCTTGGAAGCAAGCTCACTCGATGGGACAAGAGGGAATAAATGAAAACAAGACAAATTTTAATTTAACTAGGCTTAACAATCCCCCAAGTTGGCGCCATCATCAGGTAAGGTAGAGTGGTGGGTGAAACAAAATAATTACATGGAGTACAATGATTATTTTGGAAGCACCTTTTGTGGGTACTTTGGCTTTTCTTGTAAGAAAAGCTTAAGCAGGTAAATTTTATACTGTCAGTAATAATTAACATAGCTAACAGAAAATTTTATTACTTGACTAATCTTCTCCTATTTCTTCAAATACTATGACACGCTAATCATAGTATGAACCGATATCGGGCAAAATTTAACCGCGTATCGATTTTTGACTGGATTAAGTCTAGAAATTTATTTTAGACTTAATAAAAATCTAAATGTGACTTTTTTTTTTTAGTATCTAAACTCTGTAATAACATAATTTTTAACAGTGTCACTATCAGAGTTTGCATAGTATTTTCTGTCATTACGGCTACTCGCGTAGCTCCATTTTTTACTAATTTGGCAATTAAGGATTAATTTGCGTTAGAGTGTTTCTCGATACACTGCTAACTTAATATTGTACTTGAAACTTCTCATAATTAAATTCTCAAGTTCTTTACAGATAAATTCTTCTGTCATAGTAACGGTTGAATTTATCAATTTATTTATTAAATTTCGATAGTTAATTAACTTAACTATAGAACCATTATAGAATTTTTTGGAATATTCGTATATTAATTCCATAAATTCTTTACTCACGAAATTCATACATAATGTGTCGAGGTAAATCCTTGATTTAAATATGTAAATTACATTATTTAATTCTATGATTTTTTCTCGGTCATTACAGTCATCTAATTGATTTCAAAACTTGAAAAATAGTCTAGAGAATCCTAGGGTCTTCATGAGCCTCCAAGATTTAAGATAGGACAAAAATTATGTAGCTTGTGACATTCAGCTTTCCTCTGAATCTAGAAGACAAAACGGCCATAACAAAGCCTTTATTTTCTCGAATCAAGGCATGAATTCCAACCACATATATTTTCATCTGAAGAGATTCTTGTCCAACAGGAGGAACCTAAGTCATGATAGAAACCCAATAATGGGTTCTTGCTCATTCGGCCAACATTGAGATTAGCTTCCTGGTAGTCCTTCTAGCATTGAGATGTCCGTGATGTTATATGTGACACTCGTCCTGTAGGCCAATTTTGCACGACATTGTCTCGTTCATTACACATTGACTAAAGCAGGCAAATAAAGAATTTGAATCTCTCCAGCTTGTAGTGAATATTTTCAACATGAAGGACAAGACCTTGAAAAAGAAATATTTGTATCCTTCCAATGCTAAAATGAAAAACTAACAACATCCTTGATTGGCGCAAAATATTTGCACTAGAAAGAGGACGTGCTGGACCATTAAGAAAAGACTCACAGCAAAGACAATGATATGTGGAAAAAACCTTTCTTTTGAACAAATTTGCTGTTAATGGCGAGGCCTTCCGAGAAAAATGTCTTTATTTTTAGAGGCGAATTCAATCTCCATATTTTCTTCCACCAAGTATTCTTTAAAGTAAATGCACCGATTTTCCATAGAGCTAGTAAACTAATAAGCCAATTTGACTGTAAAAAATACCTTTTTGAGGGTCGTGCCAAATCAATATGTCCTCATGAGAATAATGAATGGTGGGATGGCAAGGAAGAGAAAGAGACTCTCAACCTTGAGGAAGAAGAAAAGACGGTGGTGGGATGATTTTTACTTGGTCTTGAGGTAAGAATTCATGCTACCATTCAAGTTCTTGAAATCAGAATTTGACAGTCTACGTGCCTGTCAAGCCATTCATTTTTTATTGGCGTTTTTATATATTTTAGAATGTGGAGAGAAAAGCCAGCATTTAATTGAATTGGTACTTATATTTTGATGAACTGAGGGACACACACGAGCTCTAGATCCAGAGAATTGGTCATCACAGAGCCACAAGAACACCGCGGGAGGGTCCCACTATTGACCAAGTGTGCTGTGCGTGCCAGGAACGGTCCTAAACTACAATTTCTGCGTCCGAGAATTTCTTTACGCAGGACCACCTAATCTTCGACGTCAAGTATATTTCAAAAATACTGTATGCTCGATATAAGGTTCCCGAATTCGTAAATGCTTGGAGAGAGAATTGATAGCTTGAATAATTTTTGAGATATCACTCTCTATAATGTAAAGCGGCAAGCCAATTACATCTGTTGGTGAAATGAGACTAGGATATAGAGCAGTAGCTTCATGTCACGGCCTTAGGCCTTAACAATTTCTCAATGCTAAGTTAGCCTTTAATTCACCCAAATTCACAAGATAAAACAAGAATGATCAAAGTTAAATAAGAACAAAAAGAGAAAAAATAAGGAAAGAAAATACAAAGTAAGCTTCTATTTATATGTGGGAACTTCACAAACTTGAAGGAATTGGTACAAATGAGGGGTCTTTTCCTATTTATAGGCTATTGGCCTTCTAAAAAATGTTCTAGGTCTTTATAGAACATGGCTTGTCCTAGATGTTAGTTTTAGAAAACGTTTTTCACAAAATATAGCGGAAACATTGTAAAAGTATGGATCGTGTATAACAAAAAATTTGTAAAACGCTATAGATTATATTAGTTTTGTGCATAAATAAATATGTAAATACTTTGCTTACCAGTAGAGAGGTGAAGATGAACTAGAATAAGGATTGCAAAGAACATCCTCTTTTGTGAAAAATCTACAAGTGCACAGAATCGTAAACAAGTAATAAAGAGTGAGAAGAGTATCATTCCCACGAGGATTGCGCTAATCTAACTAAGTGTCAAAATTGGTTAACTCTAAAATTATTTGAACAATCAAACATGAAATTGAAAATAACAAAACAAAAAATATATATATAAATGAAAACCTAAATAAATAAAAGATTAGGGCATCCGATTTCACTTAAATTAATCATATTCAAATTATCTAATTTAATCAACTGATATTTACTCCTATGTCGATAACGAATTTCCCTTCGATAATCGCTAATCTTTCTCAAGTATTAACAATTTATCCTAGTTAGCAAATTTTCTACATCTCTATGAAAATTTTAAACTTACCAAGATTCATTAAAAACAAGAAATTCATCAAGTTATACAAGTCTCATAGATATCTCTATCCTATGATGATCTCATGGCATTCAATCGTGGTCTAATTTAATTATCGCTTCTCAGCCTCAAATTAAATCACAATTTACGCAAAAGGTGTGTAAAATTTTACAAGCATTAAGATCAGACTAAACACTCAACATAGATAATGAATAAGCATTGAATTGAATTAAACTAAATAAAAGTGAATATTTATAATCCGGCTACATCATAGCCCTAGAAGAAGAGAAATTAGTTCTAAATTAGACTAAAAACAATCCTAAATAATGTCTTAAACGTGATGTATGAAGGAAAAGAACTATGTTTGGATGCAAAGTTGGGTTCTGTCTCTGGGTTGCACCATCCTTGTTCTCCAAAGTAGTGAGTTCGCTTCTTTTTTCTACAGTCTTTCTCTATTAAAAAATTTGTCCTTCAACACCTCGTAATGTTCTATTTATAGGCTAAGATTTGAAAGGGTAATTTTGGAACGAAATTATACTCATAATTGAATTAAGATTGCAACGGCATCTAGACGCCAGGATTGTAGCACCTAAGCTTCAAAGTGGCGCCTAGGCACCATGATTATAGTGCCTAGGCTTCGTAATGGCGCCTAAGCGCCATGATTGTAATGCCTAGGCACTACTTCACTGCGTGGTCTTCTCCATCGAAATGGCGCCTAGGTGCCTAAGTTGTGGGGCCTAGGCACTATGCTCTCAGGTTTTTGTATAAGATTTCTTTTGCAGGAGTGCCTACATGCCCGTAAGTTGGCGTCTAGGCTCTATTTTGTCCCCAAGTCCAAGTTTGCTCATTTTTTGGTCTGTTTTGCCCCGCACTTTGCCAATATGCATCTTTTTCCTCAAAATCTATAAAGTATCATAAAACACTATAAACTCTTATAAATTGCTTAAAACTAACAAAAAAATTAATTAAAAATCATCTAATTAATTAGTCTAAAACTAACTTATCATCCTCTATCTATGAAACCAACATCTTCCTCGCCTAGTCCTTAGCATCACATGGATGCATGTATGGGTGTAAAAGGAATACAGTTTCTAGTGATCACTCAAGAAATAGAAGAATTTTTCTTCTTTTTCTTTCTCTCCCCTCTACACACCAATGAGTATTTTTCTGCAGAATACTTTCAGTCTCTCCAAGACTCACAAATATGTGCTCTAAATGAATAGAGAAGGCCTCTACTTATAGAAAACAATAGAGCTAATCAATTTTGAAGAGTCTCTTTATTTTTAATTTAATATCAAATATTTACTTAAAATAAAAGACACAAGTTTCCCATTCTTGGTACTGTGATAGGCACACATACCGAGAGATTCTTTGTGTATATGGTGCCATCTCCATAGCAGTGCAGGTTAGAATACTGCTTGTTACCCAATCTCATTTGCCTCCACATTAAACTTTCTGTATTTGAATTAAATTACATTTATTCAAAATTAGAAATAATAAATATGGAAACTTTGTAAATAAGCTTTGATGTGCATAAAAGGACTTTCCTCTTTGTGCTTAGGCGCCATACAGTAGGACCCCTCCCACTTTGTGTGGCCTGTGTGAATTCCAAAATTAATATTTTTTTATTTATTAAACAAGCTAATTATTTAATAAATATAAATTAATATATAATTAATTTATTTTGAGTGGTATTTAATTTAGACTTCCATAATTCTAAATTAATTATTTCGTTTGTCTAAACAATGTTTACAATGATGGCGGGAGGACTAATGGACCCATAATTTTAAGCTCCAATAAAACCAATATATTAATAAAATTCTTTAATTACTCTATTACTCTTTTATTAATTATAATGTAATTCCACTAAATACTTGGAATTGTGCTTTTAAGATTACAAATATTCAACTACTCATTTCTTAGAGTCGACTATATGATATAATCATTATATATAAGTCGATTATCTATAAATAATTCATAATTAGGGCTAGATAAAATTCATTAACCTCTCTAATTACTTCTTTATCCTTAAGTAACATTGATTCTTTAATGAATAATAAATTCATGAACTTAATCATGAATTGAGTACTCTTATTATTTAAGCCCTAAATTAATATTCAAGAGAATTATTTATTTGCTTCTTGTTAGAGAAGGAATGGATTCCATCTTTAATATTAACATTCCCAACTACTTACTTCATCATGCCTCCAAGATACAAAGAATAAGATTTGATTCTCAAATCTGTATTGAGTAAGTCAAAAGACATAAATCCATAAATAGAAGTCTGCTAATAACTCGAGATTAAGATCATCTTATATATGACCATCAGTTGATGTGATTAGAACTTATTATTTTTAATAGAAATTATAAGCTATTCATATATCATCACGTCTCGGTCTTGCATAATCTCATTATGTACAGTGCATTCATTTAATGGCTCACTGCATCAACGATTCAGATAAGACCGTTCTATTCTTAATGAAAATGACCTGCACTAGTAACACTCAATTAAATATTTCATATTTTAATTGCATAATTAATTATATGTTATTGACCATTTTTATTATCATTTTTAAATATTATCCTCTTGTGTATAACATTTATATATAATATTTAAGTTCACATAGATAATTACAGAATTTTCATGATATTATTGTTGGGAAAAATCTACAAGTGTACAGAATCGTAGACAAGTAATAAAGAGTGAATAGAGTATCGTCTCCATGAGGATTGCGTTAATCTAGCTAAGTACTAAAATTATTTGAACAATAAAATATAAGATAGAAAAATAACAAAAAAAAATATAAATGAAAATCTAAATAATAAAAGACTAGGGCATCAAATTTCACCTAAATTAATCCTATTCAAATTATCTAACTTAATCAACTAATGTTTACTCCTATGCCGATCACGAATTTCTCTTAGGTAGTCATAATCTTTCTCAAGTATTAATAATTTATCCCAGTTAGCAAATTCCTGCATCTCTGTGAAAAATCTAAACTTACCAAGATTCATTAAGAACAAGAAATTCATAGTGTTACATAAGTCTCATACATATCTCTATCCTATGATGATCTCATGGCATTCAATCACGGTCTAATTTAATTATCACTTCTCAACCTCAAATTAAATCACAAATCATGTAAAAGGTGTGCAGACTGTTACAAGCATTAAGATTAGATCAAATACTCAGTATAGATAATAAATAAACATCGAATTAAATTAAATTAAATAAAAGTGAACATTCATAATCCGGCTACATCGTAGCCCTAAAACAGAGAAAATTAGTTCCTAATGAAACTAAAAACAATTCTAAATAATATCTTAAACATGATGAGTGAAGGAAAAAAACTATGTTTGGATGCGAAGATGATTTCGGTCTCCGAGTTGTACCGTTCTTCTTCTCCAAACCAGTGAGTTCTCTCCTTTTGTTTGTAGTTTTTCCTTGTTAAAGTTCGTGCTCCAACCCTCTATAATGTTCTATTTGTAGGCTAGGGTTTGAAAGAGTAATTTTGGAACAAAATTACACTGAAATTTGAATTGGGATCACAATGGCGCCTGGGCTCGATTTTCGAGCGCCTAGGCTTCATTACGGCGCCTAGGCACCAAGATTGTAGCGCCTAGGCGCTATACTTGCCCATGGCTTCTTTTTCAAACTGGCGCCTAGGCGCCCTCTTTGTGACGCCTATGCTTCAAAGTAGCGCCTAGGTGCCAGGATTGTAGTGCCTAGGCGCTCAAATTATGGCGCCTAGGCTCTATGCACTCGGGTTTTTTTGTATAAAAATTCATCTTCAAGAGCGCCTAGGCACCCAAAAGCTGGCATCTAGGCTCCATTTTGTCCCCAAGTCCACTTGTGCTAATTTTTGATCCGTTTTGTCCTACACTTTGCTATCATGCATCGTTTTTCTTCAAAACCTACAAAAGAACATAGAACACTACCAAATTCTTATAAATTGCTCAAAACTAACAAAAATATTAAGTGAAAATTATCTAATTAATTAGCCTAAAACTAACTTATCAAATACCCCCAAACTTAAGATTTTGCTAGTCCTCGAGCAAAAGACACAAAATAAGAACAAAGAACAAGACAAAAGAACGGGACTGACATTAACACATGACATAGTTTGAGCATCAATTTAATTTTTCATCATACTTGGCCTCAAAGATTGCATAAAGTTTATGACTCAAAGGAAACTCTAACCATTGTGATCATGTAAAAAAAATCAATTTAAATCTCAAGTTTACTATACTTATAATTCCTTGAGTGTGTGTGTGTGATGCCTCAAGCACTTATGTACCTAAACTTGGATTAGTTTATGTCAACAAGCTTATTATGAAAGATCTCTAGATTAGTGAAATTTATGAACTCCATAGGCCTATTTTTCAAACCCACTCTCCACTAATGTAGACTATTGCAACATCCAAGATCATTAGGACTTTATTCGGCTTGTAATGTATAGTTAAGGTGAATAGGTGAGATAAAGGATATAATTTGACTCAAAATTCACCTATAAACACACAATTTGTCTCAAAACCTCATGAGAACATCATTTTTTTTAAGGACACCCTCAAACTTATGTTGCACTCCCTTTGTCATTCACATTTATTTGACGTGTGTATTATTTTTTTCTTTTTCTTTTTGTCTTCTTTTTTTCTTTTTCTTTTTTTGTTTTGCTTTTCTTTTTTTTTTGTTTTCTTTTTTTTTTTCTTTCTTTTTGACAATGAATAAACATGAATATATAATCCATTGATAACAATACTCAAAACTCCACCCATGAATGAATGATCGGAAAACATATTTCCTCAATAAGTTCTTCAAAACTCCACCCATCCTCCCGTCATACCAACTACCTTCAAATAATTTCTTGGACAAACTAGTCATGCTAATGAGTGAGGGACTAAGTAGGATAAAATTATTCAAAGGCTAGGTTGATTATGTGGATATCAAAGAAAATGGATAATAAGGCTCAAAGGGTGACTAATGATAAAATGATGTTGATAGTAGGCTTGAAAGGCTCAAACGGTCCAAAAATAACCTAAATCATATCCTTAATGTTGTGTAGCCTAGGATTTCACCTCGAGTGGTTATCAAATAGGTTCTAGCGTTCATTTGAGATTAAAAATATCACTTAATCAACATAAAAGTCCTCTAAGTGTAGAATACTTAGGTGATCAAGACATGAGTTCATAAAGTGCTCAAAGAATCACAGCATAGCAAACAAATCACAAGAAAAACAAGGATAGACCAACAACAATTATTATCCCCTAAAAGCCATATTCAATTTCAACCATCGTCTTATCATTGGCCTCCTATGATTCAAGTTAAACAGTGCTCAAATGACACAACTTTCCTATCATAATTACTATCAAATGCAAAGAAAAAAAAAACAAAAACTAAACTAAAATCTAATTAAACCATAATGACTGACTGACACAAACAAGATATAATGCAACACACCACCCCTAAACTCGAACAATATATTGTCCTTAATGTAAAAGAAAACAAAAATGAGAAAGAAAAGAACACTCCCTAAACCGAAGGTTGTGGTAGCCTATTCCTCCTCCTCCTCATCCTCATTCTTTTCATTATCTTCATTGAGAACAGAGACTATGGGAAAGTTGTCCAAGTTTATGTTTAGATACATGGCCATGTGGTTCATCATCTGTGCCACGTTGCAGATATGGTTTCAATTTTTGAATTTTTTTTTTTTTAGCAAGCTGAGCACCTTGATATCCCCTAAAAATCTGAAATCGCCACAAACAAGACTTATATTATGATTAAGTAGCAAAAAAGACTAAAACTAAAAGAAACAACTAATAAACTAAATAATATAATGAAAACTAAAATTGAAAAAGATAGAGAGCTTGGGTTGGCTCTCAAGAAGTGCTTGGTTTATAGTCATCAGCCTGACTCTCAAAGAAGCGCTTGTCAAAGAGCGGCTTTCACCCATAGTTAGTGTCAAACCGCACCACATATGGGTCTTGATTATAGATGCCCTCAGGCTTGGCAAGATTTAGAAGCGATTCACACTTTACACCAACAACAAATGTCTTTAAATGATGTGCTTTTGATGGGAACTTTATTAATGGCTCGAGCTTGAACATGGTAAGATGTGATGGTGGTGATGAACAAGGCCAACATGAATTGGTTAGTGTTCTATATGTTGGAACCATTGATGAGCTCAAATCAATGGTCTTACGCGCTTCTATATTTTCCAACGACCCTTGTGGCTTCTCCTCATATAGGAATTTCTCTAATAACCCTTTTATTGGCTTTTCCCTTTCCTTTTGGCTATCCATTAGCATACTTGTGATTTGGTCTTCATAAAAGTCATAGTTTTGGATAGACTCCTCTTGATTTAGCAAGTGTAGGTCGTTGTTGATCGAGCAAGAGCCCAACTCAACAAATGGTTGAGCTAACACAACTTCAAAGGGTTCTTGTTCTTCATCTCGAGGTTCTATTTCTTCTAGAGGCTCAAATCCTTGAGGTTTCACACAATCGTCATCAAACAAAACCAAATCCTTTATCGTTTTATGGTCACCACAAGGCTTTAATGTTGTAATTTTCTCCTCTAAATGACTCTCTAAAATTATACTCTTTAAATGGATTTGTTCATCAAGATATTGCCTAGAGTTGGAAATTTCATAACTTCCTTCAAGAGTGGCCTTCAGACGATCTAAAGCAACTTCCAAAGCTGTCTTCTCTTCTTGATATTGGCTACAGGATTGTTCCATCATATTGGGGTGGATATTCCATGAAATATTCTGGTGCCTCTCTCAGCAGGATTTGTGCATTGAAGAATTCAAATACCAATGATAATTAAAGGCTGTCATATTCTCCAATAAGTAGTAAGCTTCATCAACGGTTCTTGAAAAGAAATGACCGTTGGAAACTGCGCCTTTTCCCACCCAATCTCTAGCTTCAAAATGTAATCCTTCAATAAATATTTGGAGAAGAGCCACTTTGGTAAGTTGTGATGTGGGTACCACTCAAGCATATCTTTAAATCGCTCCTAAGCCACATAAAATGGTTCCATATATTGTTGGACAAAACTTGCAAGGATATTCTAATGAAATATCATGAAGTTCCTTGGGAAACAAATGACTTAAAGAAAAAAATTAGAACAAATAAAAACAAAATAAAACAAATAAAAAAAATGTTCAAAGTAATCTTAGAGCTAATTGGTATCGATATTAACTAAATTAAACAACAATCCCCGACAACGACGCTAAAAACTTGTTGGGAAAAATCTACAAGTGCACAAAATCATAGACAAGTAATAAAGAGTTAGTAGAGTATCGTTCTCATGAGGATTGCGTTAATCTAGTTAAGTACTGAAATTGGTTAACTCTAAAATTATTTGAACAATCAAATATAAGACAGAAAAATAACAAAACAAAAAATATAAATGAAAATCTAAATAATAAAAGACTAGGGCATCTGATTTCACCTAAATTAATCATATTCAAATTATCTAACTTAACCAACTGATGTTTACTCCTATGCCAATAACGAATTTCTCTTAGGTAGTCATTAATCTTTCTCAACCATTAATAATTTATCCCAGCTAGCAAATTTCCTACATCTCTATGAAAACTTTAAACTTACCAAGATTTATTAAGAACAAGAAATTCATAGTGTTACACAAGTCTCATAGATATCTCTATCCTATGATGATCTCATGGCATTCAATTATGATCTAATTTAATTATCACTTGTCAGCCTCAAATTAAATCACAAATCATGCAAAAGGTGCACAAACTTTTACAAGAATTAAGATTAGATCAAATACTCAGCATAGATAATGAATAAACATCAAATTGAATTAAATTAAATAAAAGTGAACATTCATAATCTGGCTACATCGTAGCCCTAGAACAGAGAAAATTAGTTTCTAATGAAACTAAAAACAATTCTAAATAATATCTTAAACATGATGAGTGAAGGAAAAAAAATTGTGTTTGGATGCGATGATGATTTCCGTCTCCAAGTTGTACCATTCTTCTTCTCTAAAGTAGTAAGTTCTCTCCTTTTGTTTGTAGTTTTTCCTTGTTAAAATCCATGCTTCAACCTTCTATAATGTTCTATTTATAGGCTAGGGTTAAAGGGCAATTTTGGAACAAAATTACACTAAAATTTAAATTGGGATCACAATGGCGCCTAGGCTCGATTTTCTAGCGCCTAGGCGCTATACTTGCCCATGGCTTCTTTTTCAAACTGGCACCTAGGCGCCCTCTTTGTAGCGCCTAGGCTTCAAAGTAGCACCGAAGCGCCAGGATTGTAGTGCCTAGGCGCCCAAATTATGGCACCTAGGCTCTATGCTTTTGGGTCTCTTTGCATGAAAATTCATCTTCAACAGTGTTTAGGGGCCCAGAAGCTGGCGTCTAGGCTCCATTTTGTCCTTGAGTCCACTTGTGCTTATTTTCAGTCCGTTTTGTCTTGCACTTTGCTATCATGCATCCTTTTTCCTCAAAACCTACAAAAGAACATAGAACACTATCAAATTCTTATAAATTGCTCAAAACTAACAAAAATATTAAGTGAGAATCATCTAATTAATTAGCCTAAAACTAACTTATCAATTATTAAAGTATTCAAAATACATACACGCAAATGTAATGAATAAATTCACTTTATTTATTTATAAATATTTCCATTTCAAAAAACATGATATGTTTTATAGGCATCTATCCTAATACTAGAATATTCTAGTATGTATCCTAATATATTTACATGGTCTAAAAGATTTTATTCCTATCTAGAGTCTTCTACAACAAACTAATACATTACATATATCTCAAAGCTTCTAGAAAGTTCCAGAGTAGTCCAGGGTCTTCTAAAGAGTTCTAGAGTCTTTTAGATAGTTCTAGATGTTTTTAGATCTTTCTAGGATATTCTAGACTCATGTCGTATGTTCTAAAATATTGTAGAACATTTTAAAATGTCATGGAAGCTTTTAGAATTGATTTCAACACTTTAGGAATGCTCTAAAGAATCCTAGAGTCTTCATGAGCCTCCAAGATTTAAGATGGGGCAAAAATTGCGCAGCTTGTGACATTCAACTTTCTTAGAAGAAAGGTTCCCTTGAATCTAGAAGACAAAATGGCCGTAACAAAGCCTTTGTTGTCTCGAATCAAGAAACGAATTCCAACAATATATATTTTCATCTCAAGAGATTCTTGTCCAACAGGAGGAACCCAAGTCGTGACAGAAACCCAGTAATGGATCCTTGCTCATTCAGCCAACATTGCGAGTTGCTTCCTGGTAGTCCTTCTAGCATTGCAATGTCCGTGATGTTATATGTGACGCTTGTCTTGTAGGCCGATTTTGCACGACATTGTCTTGTTCATTACAGATTGACTAAAGCAGGCAAATAAAGAATTTGAATCTCTCCAGCTTGTAGTGAATATTTTCAACATGAAGGACAAGATCTTGAAAAAGACATTTGTGTCCTTCCAATGCTAAAATGAAAAACTAACAACATCCTTGATTGGCGCAAAATATTTGCACTAGAAAGAGGACGTGCTGGACCATTTCAAGAAATGACTCACAACAAAGACAATGATATGTGGAAAAAAACCTTTCTTTTGAACAAATTTGCTGTTCATGGCGAGGCCTTCCAAGAAAAATGTCATTATTTTTAGAGGCGAATTCAATTTCCATATTTTCTTCCACCAAGTATTCTTTAAAGTAAATGCACCGATTTTCCAAAGAGTTAGTAACCTAATAAGCCAATTTGACTGTAAAAAAAAATGCCTTTTTGAGGGTCGTGCTATATCAATGGTCATGTTTGACAATGTTTTTATTTTGGCTTTTGTTTTTGAAAAAAATTGAAAATGAAAATGTTTTGATAAATGTGCCAATACTGTTTTTAAAGTAGTGTTTGGTTGTATATAATGATATATTTTTAAAAACAAATATTTTTTTAAATAAAAACAGATACTAATAATAAAAACATAATTAAAAAAACAAAGAGGAAGAAATTCTTCAAGGAAGCTCTTTCTCTTCCTAACTCTGGTTGGTTGTGGACGCCGGTGTCGATAGCCATTGACGACCCATCCCCCACCCTCGACGGCCATCAACGACCCAGCCCCCACCCTCGATAGCGATCGACAACCTAGACGGCTATCGACAAGCCCCTACCTCTCTCTCGATAGCGAAGGGTCGTGGGTCTAAGGTGCGATGGAGGAGACGACATGGGTCATGCATGGGGTAACCGGGGACAGCATGGTCGAAGGTAGCTTGGGACGGCGTCATCGCCGGGTTCATCGATGGTGGCTGGGTTGGGCTCACCGGCGAGGGTTGGGTTCCGTGGGGTCTCACGATCGTCAGCATTGGGATCAGAAGGTCACTGCCGGGAGCACTATGGTGGAAAGGTCGCTGGCGGGGGGCGTTGGTTTGCCAGCGAGGAATGGGCTCCTTAGGTCGCTGGGTCATGGGTCACCGTGCTCCGGCTGGGTGGCATTGTCATCGCACAACAGATATGAGCGGCGATGGCGTCTGTTTTGTTGATTACAAAGAAGAAGGAAGAAAAAAATTGAAAACAGTTTTTTTTTGTTTTCAAAGTTTAAAGAAATTTTAGATGTTTTCAAAACAATTTTCATTTTCATTTTTCAAAAAAAAAAAAAAAACCAGACATGTTTTCAAATTCATTTTCATTTTTTGCATTTTTGAAAATGGGAAAACACATCTCAAAAGGCTACCAAACACCCCCAATATGTCCTCATGAGAATAATGAATGGTGGGATGGCAAGGAAGAAAGAGAGACCCTCAACCTTGAGGAAGAAGAAAAGACGGTGGTGGGATGATTTTTACTTGGTCTTGAGGCAAGAATTCATGCTACCATTCAAATTCTTGAAATAAGAACGACAGTCTACGTGCCTGTCAAGCCATTCGTTTTTTATTGGAATTTTTATATATTTTAGATTGTGGTGAGGAAAGCCAGGCATTTAATTGTTGTTATTATTATTATTTTTTTTCAAATCTATGCCCTTTATTCAATATTTTTGACAAAAAATCAATGTTGCTTCAATAGAGAAATTATTCAACACACTAGATATATTACATCATTTTGCTTATATGGTGCATCCGTCAACGAAAATTTAATGCTTGGGCAATTAATCTATGTCATTCTTTGTAATTAGATTTCTCTTTCCATGATATGTATTTGTTGCAAAAAAATCTACAAGTGCATAGAATCGTAGAGAAGTAATAAAGAGTAAGTAGAGTATCGTTCTTATAAGGATTGTGTTAATCTGACTAAGTATCAAAATTGGTTAACTTTAAAATTATTTGAACAATCAAATATAAACTAAAAAAATAACAAAACAAAAAAATATAAATGAAAACTTAAATAAATAAAAGACTAGGGTGTCTAAGCTTACCTAAATTAATCTTATTCAAATTATCTAATTTAACCTACTGATGTTTACTCTTTTGCGATAACGAATTTTTCTTAAGTAATTGTTAATCTTTCTCAATCATTAACAATTTATCCTAGTTAGTAAATATTTTATATTTTTGTGAAAATTTTAAACTTGTCAAGATTTAGAAATTCATAACTTGATACTGATTAAGGCCAAGAAACACTATTTCACCACTTACATTTTATAATTATGAAACTTCACTTCAACTTTTAGTCTTTTTCAAGTTATCATGTTATCTGGGTTGTAATATATTGGTACTTAGATTGGCGACTTGAGTGACACACAAGAGCTCCAGACCCAGAGAATTGGTCATCACAGAGCCACAAGAACACGGTGGGAGGGTCCCACTGTTGACCAAGGGCGCTGTGCGCGCCAGGAACGGTCCTAAACTAGAATCTCTGGGGCTGAGAATTTCTGTACACACGACCACCTAATCTACGACGTCATATATAATTCAAAAATATTGTATGCTCCTAAATCATTCTAGATACCCTCAAGGCCATGTCTCTTGAATGCTACAGGCCAAGGCAATGTTGTACAGTACATCTATTCGTGTATGTGCTTTAAGTTGAAAATTAGGAATCCAACCGGTCAAATAAGCGCTCTCTCTCTTCTTTGCCTTTTTTTTTTTTTTTGAGTAATGCCAAGGATAACTCTAATCCCATCGCTTGAATTGTCATAATTTTATTTGTAGATGCAACCTATTGATATCGTAATCTTTTAACCACTTACAAATAAAAGCATAACAACTCATGAGTTGATACTTAAGTTGAGACTAGAGTTGGTATCTTTAATATTTTTCTTTTTCTTTTTTTTTTGTCGAAGCGTTTATCTCGGTAATCCAATCCACAAGGAGTGATGGACTTGGTATAGGATAAGTAAATTTTTAAGCGTCGACTTAGTTAGGATGTGATTTAAAAGTGGCAAACAACATATTTTTTAAATTTTTTTTGAAGCAAGTAACATATTTTAAAATATTTTTAAGTAAATAACACGTTTTCTAGGTAAATAATTTATATACTACGAAATGGCTTTGCTTACTATTTAATTTATAGATAGGGATAAATAATTTATTTTCTAATAAGTAAATTACGTACCTAGTAAATATGCTATATATTTTAAATATTTTAAACATGTTATTTATTTCTTTTAAGTTAAATAATTTTATCAACTGCATTTATTGGGTTTTTAACCATGATTTCCATTCTCACCGATTCATTAAAAAATGTTTCCATTTGTTTCTATTCGTGATAGGATCTTTCTTTCCCTTTTTTCTCTCTACTCTCTCTCTATCTCTCTCTCTCACGATTAATTGTAGAATATAAACAATCAAAAACTTTTCTTTGTCTTTCAATTTAATTCACGTGTTAAAAATGGAAGTTATTTTTTACCACATGTTTGGGATAAATTAGTCCTTTCCTTAATTTTTTTTAAAGCAAAGATTTTTTTTGTACAATATATACGCGGTGGAACATCTTCCAATTTTTTCTAGCCTAAGACTATATGCTTAGCTAGACTGCGAGCCGCAAAATTTACAAATCTAGATGCATAGTTACCTAAATAGCCAGGGAAAAAAAATAAGGAAGAAGATATTTAATGTCAGATGTAAGGTTCCCGAATTCATAAATGATTGGAGAGAGAATTGATTGCTTGAATAAATTTTGAGGTATCACTCTCTAAAATGTATTTTGGCAAGCCAATTACTTCTGTTGCTGAAATGAAACTAGGATATAGAGCAGGCCGGCCTTACTCTTTTCACTAAGTTACCACGTGGGCTTAACAATTTCTCGATGCTAAGTCAGCCTTTAATTCATCCAAACTCACAAAAGAAGATAAGAATAATGAAAGCCAAGTAAGAAAATCAAGAGAAAACTAAGTAAAAGAAAATACAAAGTAAGTTTCTATTTATATGTGGGAACTTCACAAGCTTAGAGGACTTGGTACAAATGAGGGGTCTTTTCTTATTTATAGGCCATTATCCTTCTAAGGAATGTTGTAGGTCTTTATGGAACATGGCTTGTCCTATATTTTAGTTTTGGAAAAAAAAATATAACGGAAACATTGTAAAAGTATGGATCGTGTATAACAAAAATTTTCTCAAAAATTTTGTAAAACGCTATATATTATTTTAATTTCGCGCATAAATAAATATGTAAATACTTTGCTGACCAGTAGAGAGATGAAGATGAAACGGAATGAGGATTGTAAAATACGTTCTCTATCTATGAAACCAATGTCTTCCTCGTCTAGTCCTCGGCACCAAATGGATTCATGTGTGGGTGTCAAAGGAATACAGTTTCTAGTGATCACTCAAGAAGTAGAAGAACTTTTCTTCTTTTTCTTTCTATCTCTTCTACATGACTATGAGTGTTTTTCTACAAGTACTCTGAGTCACTTCAAGACTCACAAATGTGTGTTCTAAATAAATAGAGGATGCCTCTATTTATAGAAAACAATATAACTAATCAATTTTGAAAAATCTTTTATTTTTAATTTAATATTAATTAAAATAAAAAACACAAGTTTCTCATTCCTAGTACTGTGATTGGCACCACACACAGAAAGATTCTTTGTGCATGTTGCGCCATCTCCGTAGCAGTGAGGTTAAAATACTGAAATTTGAATTAATTCACATTTATTCAATCATGCCATGACGTGGGTTCAAACTTTCAAACAACTGCAGGAGGTTGTGGGCTTCTCATTGCAGCTTCCATATTTCCCACAAAAAGCATAGACTTGGCATTTCTCTCTCGGTTGCGACCAAAACATATCCCATTTCTTAATATTAGGATTCAATATTAGTTCCTTAAGCTGCCCCGAAACATCCATCACATATCTCATTAATCCATCGGCAGTGTTGTTGAGAGAATAAATATTTTTCTTTTTTGGTTGCTTAATGGAATAGGTTAAATATATCTCATCATCATTTGAAACGAAGGTGAAGTCGAAGTAAGCACTACGCCCCATCTCAGGGACTAAGCTAAAAGATCTCGCGCTTTCATCCCAAGCTCCACTACTCCAATATATCCTAGACTTATTCCACAGGATCAGAAAAGGGTTATCACTTAGCACTGGCTCAAGAGAGAAGAGCCCCGAGGATGGATCCTCTGAATTTTTTTCCATGAAGTGATAACGTTTTAACGTCGGGTCTTTTTGTTGTATCCAAGTTTACTACCAGGAAGCCATGCATTAGTTAGATGATCAAAGCTTTGCCACAATATTGAGTTGGACAAGTTATGCCATCTCTCAAGACAAGGTTTCCCTTGTCCAAAAGAACTGTTTCTATTGAAGGAGAACTACTGGACTTCAAATTCGTGGACCAAATTGGGAGTTTGGACTCATTGAAGAGGACTAAATTGCCAGGTGAGATTCTTAATTCTGAAGAAAACCGATCGGAGACTGGTTTTTCTCTATTTGCCACCCAAACTTTGGTTTATCTAGCTTTTTTGTACCACAAGCCCAAGTAGGAGTTTGAAGAGTTGTTACCTGGGTTAAAGAATCCAAGCACGAAGTTTTCACGGCCTGCAGAAATAATAGTTTGGTCTCCATAGAGAGATTGGTTCACCAAGATGGTATCTGCTCCAGTGGACATGTTGTTCTTGGGAAATAGCCATTGGATGAGAATAAGAAGCATCAAACTTTGTTCGGTCTTCTTATAATCCACGGTTTATTTTGCGGAAATAGGACCTTTGTTTCACTTTATTTTGAGAAAAGCGTTGAGCTATTTTGTTCAGCTAGCTGTTAATCTATATCCTGAAAATAATAGTAGCATTTTTAGTTGGTCAAGCTGAGATTTGATAACACTGAGGCTTCTCTCTCCTTCTTCTTTTTTTCTTTTTTCTTTTTTCTTTTTGCTCTTATTATTATTTTTTCATAACATAGGAGGGGCTTCCTTTTTTTTTTTTTTTGGTTGAAGAGTCCATTATGTCGGCCATGAACAAAAATTCAAAGGAAAATATTCTTTAGACCCCACACAAATCTCCAAGGGCTGCAAATTGTAGTTCCTGAAACTGGAAACTACGTGGAGGACCTTAGCAAGTCGTCTCTGTCTCTCCAACACATGCTATAAATCATATACTTAACATTTCTAGGCCAAATCTCATTACCATGAAACATTCCCTTTTGTGTATGTTTCAAGTTGAAATAATTAGGAGGGCAGACAATCTAACGTTTTCACCATGTTTCAAGGAAAAAATGTTAGAAAACCCATTCAAGTTATAATTGAATCGATATCAAAATAGGAAGTAGTCCAATAATATTACATTGTCAAAAAAAAATTTCTTTATGAACTTGAATCTAATGATTCAATGGAAAATACATTCAATTGTACTCTTTTTTTGGTATATGATGTGATAAGGTCACCTTATCAAAAGTTTCACTCTATTTTGTCCGTGATATTTTAGCCGCTATTGTTAGGATGGATTAGACTTTAGAAACAGACTTCCAAAATGGAACATTGACCACCACATAGGCGTAATTTAACTTATTCCCAACGTTAACAAATCCGCAAAAAAAATAATAATAATGAGTAGAGTTCATTCCATACAAGCATGATTGCCTACTATAAGTAGTGATCCATAAGGTTATGGTTGAATAATTATAGATTGTAATTACAAATTAATTAACCCTCGACAGTGATTAAGAAACTAGTAGGAATATGATAGATCATTATAGGAAACAAATAACTCTCAACTACTTGGACCTGTGTGTTGGTAGGAGGGATTAATGAAGGGAAGAGAAGGACCGTTTGGTCAGATGAATTCGAAGAGGAAGTGGAAGATGGTAGGGACTGTTATTTGGGAAATTAGGTTGGGTGGCATTTTTTATGACCTCTTTAAAATAAATGACCATAACGTTTTTAAAATTAAGCAAATAGTCATTTACCAGTGATAAACTTCTTGAGTTTATCAGTATTAAACTTGTTAAATTTGAGTTTATTAAGTTTAACACTGATTCTTGAGTTTATCAGTATTAAATTTAATATACTTAAGTGTATTACTGGTAAACGGTCATTAGCTTAATTTTAAAAATTATAGTCTTTTTTTTTAAAGTACTTTCAAAAAGGCCAATTATCTCTTTATCCCTTCTCATTTTTTGGGTCCCACCATTTTCCAACCCTTCCACAAAATTGAGATGAGAGACGTTTGTTTTGTAGTTTAATTACTATTTACCCACTCTTCATTTTCTAAATTTCATTATTTTCTTATTTTCTTAAAGGTTTTTAAATGATAACGATTATATTTTGTTTTAAGACCTTTTTTTCCCATTTAATAAGAAGTCCTTATTTGTATGTCTATATATTAGTTTTTATTTCTAAAAGAAACCGTTCTTATAGGTAATTTTTTTTTAGAATTTCGACAATTATGTGTGAAACTTTATTTATTATTTATCTCTTGTACTTAACGGTTTTCTTGGGGTATATCTAAGTTTAAATGAATTTGAATGTTAAAATACTATGAAGGTATATATCTAATAAAATCAAAATTATATTATATTATTTATCAGCCAATACTCAATTTTGATATAAAAAAACCCAAAAAATCTTTAAATGAAAAAATAAAAAATACTCTAAAAAAAGAAGATGTTTTAGAAAATCTTTTATTTTTATTTTTTGAGCACTTTATTTATTAATTATCTCTTGTATTTGACCGGTTCTTTTATATTTTTAAAAGAAAATTACATGTTATGCCATATTTTTTAAAAAATGTGTTTATTCATGCCACACTTAAACAAGTTAGGCCACACTTCTACTCATATTATTTGTTTAAGCTGTGCCACATTTATACATGTATGGTATTTATAAAAAATGAGTTTTAAATGATGGTATATATGAAAACTCTCCTATTTCTAAGGTTAAATGATTTTATATCATAACTAGAAATCATTGCTTATGTGACGCACATTAGACGACAATTTCGTGGGAAACCATCATCTAATATCACGTGGCATTTATTAAGCATTAATGTCGCGTGCTTTAGACAACGGACGTTTCTAAAAAACCGTTGTCTAATGCCTTATTTTAGACGACGGTTTTCTAAAAAAATTGTCGTCTACTATGCTTTAACTATCGCACCCATTCAAAAATCAAAACTTATCTCCTCAGCGCCTCTTTCACTTGGATCGATTACAAATCCTTTTTTTGCAGCACTGCCCATCCAGTGCTCTCCCCTTTTCAAATCTTTTTTATTCTAAAACCCTTTGTTGCCTCCCTTTGCCACCATCTCTAATTACATCTTCATCGCGACAATCTCCTTCAACGTCAAGCCCAAGGGTAGCGAGCCCTTGTGCCGTTTGGAGCCATATTATTCAAAGCCCCTTTGTCAAGGCCCATCTTAAGAACCCCTTGTGTCGTTGTTGAGAAATACTTTGAAGTCCTCAAAACAATTTTCACCATGACAGAGTTCAGTCCTCCATTATCGAATTGTTTATATATATATATATATATAACAATGTAGCTTTCCTAATTTTTATTGTTAATTGTATAAATTATTTTTCGTGCTTATTTCAATAGTAATTTAAGATGATTTTGAGTTTGTAGGGTTTGAGGAATTGATATTCAGATTGCCGAGTTTGTGATTAAATTAGTTATCCTTTATGTCGTATGTTCTTTTGGTTTAGTGGACTTTGTCGTTTGTAATTACATTTTTGTTTAATAATTAGGTTTTGTATATTTAGGATTTATGAATAGAATTGTTGTAATTAGGATTTATAAATTGTTTTTTTTGTTAATTTAATGTTATTAGTTTTAATTGGTGTGTTAGATTTAGTTTTATAAGTTTTAATTTCAATGTTACTAATTTTTATATGCTAGATTAAGTTTTATATGTTATTTTTAGTGTTATTATAGTTGTTTATATCTGTTGGTTTTAATTATACATTAGTTTTCGTGTTATTATTAATTAAATGTTTTTAATAAATGTTATTGCTTAAGAATATTTCAATATGTCGGAAAACAAATTCATTGATATGGAGGAAGAAATGACCAGATAAGAAGATGGTTATGAGCTCTGGAAAAGGGTACCATTTATTCCGAATGTGGATGGAAAAAGACGAGCCATTTTCATGAAACGTGTGTCAAGGCTGAAATCAAAAGCCATAAAAATACAAGTTCATTTTGATGAAAAAGATCAAGCTCTTGGTAAAGAGGGGGATGACCTCCAAAGTTACATTGGAGTTTTAGTTCGAGAACACGTCTTCATAACAATAAAGGATTAGGAGAAAAAGCAATAAGGACAATGTAGAACGTGTTTGGCAAGGTATTGTTACATCCTTCACCGTTCCCAACACCACGAACAAGAAGTTGATGACAAATGCTACTAAGATGACCAAAGACTTTAGGTACAACCTAAAAAAGGCTTTCATTGAAAGCCACAAAGACGGCCCCAATGTTTTCAAGCTCCCCACAAAAGTAATTAACAATTATTCTTCCATTAGTTTAGATCAATGGAGGGACTTTGTGAAATACAAACTTAATGAGGAGCAAAGGGAGTTTTCAAAACAAGCAAAAGAGAGAGGAGGTAAATACAATTTTTAGGACTCGATGGGTCGTTCAGGATATACGAAAGCAGAGCATGAATGGATAAGTAAAATATGTTTACTTCATTTATACAAAATTTTTTAATCTTTTTACGAAATTTCAATGATCTCATCTTTTAATGCATATAATTAAGAATACACAACACCACTACACCTCCTCCTTGTCACGTTATTTGGAAGTTCATCCAACCAAAAAAGGATGGAACTTTTAAAAATCTGAGATGCGTGGAGATTGACTAAAGAATTGTAAGTTACTTAATGTTTTTAACTTTTAGAATTTCAAATTTTGTATTAACTATGGTTGATTTTAACTTGTATTAATTTTGTGATTAATAGGATAAGTATAAGGAATAAACCTCCCAAGGCACGTTCAAATCTCAGGGGACAAATGATGTATTGACTGCCGCATTGGGCAATCCTAAACATTCGAAACGGGTACGTGGTCAATCTTAGTTTGTGAAGGAGTCCTAATATTTTTATTCCACCCGAAGCTCAAAGTCCAATGCAAAGTTAATTGAGTTGCGTGAAAAGGTGGAAATGATGGAGTCTAAGTTTGCTGAGTACGAGGCGATGATGAGAAGTCAAGCTCCAAGGAATTCCTCTGCCATACAAAACAAAATGCAGTGCCTATGGTAGAACAATGTACAAGTGCAAAAGCAAGTTTTATAGCTCATACTACGCCAACACCACCTGCAAAGCCGTCTTCATTGTCTTGTGATGTGAAACTTACATTATTCAAACACCATCAATGACCCGGGAAGGTGATGTTATTCGATTTATCATCATTGTGGGAGGAATGACATGGATGAATACTCTCCTCACACAAATTATTTGTTGTAGGACAGCTGGAAAAGGTAACATACACGTTACAATTAATACGTGTTATGTAAGAGATGCGACTTTACCTTTTCCAACTGAGCAACACAAGGTCTTGAGCGATACTCTCACAGGGTTTATTGCTTGGCTCAAAGCATGGATTCAAATGGGGCCGTTATGTCAAATAAGCAACGCTCCAATTGACCAACCCCATCATCAGGGCAAAAAGCCTATGGTGCCTATCGACGAGCCAATCAAGGGAAGTCATGCAAAGAAAGCAAGGGGGAAAAGGAAGCAACCAATGAAGGATGTAATGGATTTAACACAACTAATAAAAAGTTTGGAAGGATTACCTCCAAATATGACAAGCCTGTATAGTTATTCGAAGAATTCCACGAACACCTCAAGCACAATTACAATTATGCTGCCTTTTGACTTCACCCAGAGCAATGATGAACCCCTATATATCACTGCCTTAGACATTGATTAGTTTGCTGGGTTCACTCAAATTAGTGTGCCATGTATCATGACATACATGAGGTACTTAACTATATCTACACTTTTTAATTTAATTGTTGACATTATTGTTGTGAAAAATCTGCTAGTGTACGAAATCATAAACAAGTAATAAAGTGATAAGTATGAAGTCTCGTTCCCATAAGGATTACGTTAATCTAGCTAAATATCAAAATTGGTTAACTCTAAAATTATTTGAACGATCAAAAATAAAATAGAAAATAATGAAACAAATATAAATAATAAATCAATACGACACAAATAAATAAAAACTAAGGCATCCGATTTCACTGACACTAATCTAATTGAATTTAGTATTCTTACTAACATCGCCTATTCCACTTTGTTTAATATATATCGTAATCGTCTCTTGTGCCTTATTGTGGTTTCCATGTTATCGTCACTTTTCCCGCGGCTGTCGTTTTCTTGACCCTTGTCGCTTCTTGTCTATGGTCGTTTGTACATCAGTTTTCAAACATTGTCTTTTCAACTTTTTAACGTCGTTTACTCAGTCAGAAGCTTTCGAGACTTTTGTGGTTTACTCGTTCACTTGATTTTTTTTCTCCATTCTTGTCGTTTTTCAATTTCATGTTTCTACTTTTTGATTAAGCATTTGTCCACGGACTCCAATCTCAAAATAAGATTGATTTATACGAGGGAAGTTTTCACTGACTCTGCTGTTCGTTTTGTGTGTGGACAATGCTCATATTCATCACTGCTTTTCAACTTCATGCTATAAAGCTTGATAGATTTGTATCCAGGTGAATTAATAATTAGACATTCGAGCATTAAAACGGCCTGGGTCGAACTCATCGGCTGCTGAGGCCTGAATATGCAAGCTTATATAGAGCATGTTTGGCAACGTAATTAGAAAAAAAAAAAAAAAAAAAAGAAGTTGGGAACAATTTTACGTAGCATGTAACATGTGACGGCTTTATATTATAGCATATTTTTGCTTTACATTATGACAATTCCAACTCTAAAATTTAAAAATTATTTTTCCTATTTAAGTAAAAACAATGAAAAAGATCAGCCTTGTTAGAATTTTTTTTTTTCTCAAGTCATAGTATCACAGACTTTAGAAACGAGGCCCTTTGTTCGAAACAGCCAACCTTATTTCAAGAAAAGCAAAACAAGTCATTTATGAAAACTACAAAATTGGCTTGAAAAGCCTTCGAAGAAAAGGCATACTATAAAATAAAATAAAAAGGGGAAGCAAAACATATTATCTTTCCTATTCAACTAAAAACAACGAACTTGCTGCGTTCTTGTCTTGAGGATTACTCTGCAAAGAAATCCACATTCTCCTCATTGTTGTCAAATATACGGAGACATCTCGGAATTGGAGGTAGGCTCACGTCCATAATGCCCTCAAGCATTTGGACTATTTGACTCATTGATGGCCTATGAGCTTCATCATCTTGTATGCACCAGCAAGCAACTTTGCATACTTTTTCAACCTCATTAATGTTTGCATCACCTTCTAGCCTTTTGTCTAATAGGCTAAGGACATCGCCGCCTTTAACTACAACGCTTACGACCATACTTGGGAAGTACTTCAGTTTTCCATTTGATTCTGTTTGCTCTGAGTTCCTCCTCCCTGATACAAGCTCAAAAAGCATCATTCCAAAGCTATAGACATCTGCTTTGGATGTTATTGCTACTCCGCTGATCCACTCAGGAGCGAGGTAACCTCTTGTCCCTCTCATGGTTGTCAAGACCCTGCTGAATTCCCTTCCAAGGAGTTTGGCTAACCCAAAATCTGCCACTTTGGGACAAAACTCTGCATCTAAGAGAACATTTTCAGGCTTGATATCACAATGTATGATGCAATCTCTACAGTTCTCGTGCAGATAAACCAACCCTTTTGCTGTTCCCAAAGCAATTTGGTACCTTGTTTTCCAATCCAAGACATTCAAATTGTTTAGACAAAAAAGGTGAGAAGCTAAAGAGCCATTGGACATAAACTCATAGACCAACAACTTTTTAGTATCTTGAGAGCAAAACCCGCAAAGTCGAATCAGGTTAACATGTTGGATTGTTCCAATTGTGCTAACTTCCGCTCGGAATTGCTTCTCTCCTTGGCCAATGCTTTCAAGCTTCTTCACTGCTATCATAGTAGAGTCTGGCAATATTCCCTTGAAGACTGAACCAAAGCCTCCTCCACCCAATTTCTCTGAAAAGTTCTTTGTTGCTTTTTGCAAATCTCTGTACCCAAATGCCATCAACGATCCCTCGATTCCTTTTCCGGGGGAAACTATCCTCTTTCTACTTGCTACTAAAAATAGAATAAGGACTAGTAAAATTGTTGACCCAACAACTGAGCCGACCATAATTTTAGTGATTTGTCCCTTTCTTTTTTTAGTACTTTGAGTTCCTTTTTTAGTACTATGGAACTCAGAAGCTGCTAAACGAATGTAGAGAAATTTTCCCCTCCTATCACCTGCCTCGAGCTGTTGCAGATTTAATAAATCTCCATTCCAAGTGGAACATCTTTTGTTCTCATAAGAATAAGCAGTGCAAAAGCAGTTGTTGAGGCAGTATGATTCACATGCTTCAATATTCTCCATTCGCTCTGATTGTTTTTTTTCAGGCAACTGTGTGCTTGAAATTTTTAAAAATTTGTCTCCTTCGGCATTTGCAAGGTTGGTACTGTTCCCACATTGAAGCTTTGTTTTTCTGATACACCCGCCAGAGTAGTCCTCCAAATCCCAATCATATCGCGACTTTGGTTCAAACCCATTCAGACAATTACAGGAGGGCGTCAACTTCTCATCGCAGTTTCCATATGCACCACAAGAAGCATAAACCTGACATTGTTCTCTCGGTTGCAACCAAAACATATCCCATTCCTTACTATTAGGATTCAATATTAGTTCCTTAAGCTGCCCCGAAAGATCCATCACATATCTAACTAATCCATCGGCAGTGTTGTTGAGAGAGTAGATATTTTTCTTTTTTGGTTGCTTAACAGAATAGGTTAAATAGACCCCATTATCATTTGAAACGAGGGTGAAGTTGAAGTACGCGCTAAGCCCCATCTCAGGGATTAAGCTGAAAGATCTGATGCTTTCATCCCAAGCTCCACTGCTCCAGTAGATCCTAGATTTATTCCACAAAATCACGAAAGAGTTATCACTTAAAACTGGCTCCAAAGAGAAGATTCCCAGGGATGGATCGTTTGAATTCTTCCACGAAGTGATGATGTGCTTATGTTGGGTCTTTTTGTTGTATCCAAGTTTACTACCAGGAAGCCATGCATTGGTCAGGTGATCAAAACTTTCCCACAATGTTGGTTTTGACAAATTATACCCATCCCTTAAGACAAGGTTTCCATTGTCAAAAAGAACCGCTTCTATTGAAGGTGAACTGCTAGAGTTCACATTCGTAGACCAAATTGGGAATTTGGACTCATTGAAGAGGACTAAATTGCCATGTGAGATTCTTAATTCTGAAGAAAACCGATCGGAGACTGGTTTTTCTCTATTTGCCACCCAAACTATGGTTTGTCTAACTTGTTTGTACCACATGCCCAAGTAGTAGTTTGAAGAGTTATTACCTGGTCTAAAGAATCCAAGTACGAAGTTTCCACGGCCTGCAGAGACAATGGTTTGGTCTCCAGAGAGAGATTGGTTCGCCAAGATGGTGTCATGAGCTCCATGGGACATGTTGTTCCTGAGAAATAGGCATTGGATGAGAACAACAAGCATCAAACTTGGATGGCTTTTCCTATAATTCATGGTTGAACAACTTTTTGCAGGCTGGTTTATTTTCAAGAAATATAACATTTGTTTCAGTTTTTTTTTTTTTTTTAATAAAAGCGTTGAGTTGTTATAAAAGCTTCTCTTCCCTTTTTTTTGTTGAGAATCGTAACACAGTAGCGTCAAATTGAGCGTACACTCCACTTTCTCCATTGTCTCCCCCATTAGCAAAATTTCAAAGGAAATATATTCTTTAGACCCCACACAGATCTCCAAGGCTTATAAATTACAATTTATAAAATTGGAAATTTCTTTACACCTACGGGGTGGACCTAAGCAAGGTCAAGTCTCTGTCTCTCCAATTGCACATGCTTTAAACTCACCTAAGTCACCGTCTTATATCCTCATTAACATTTCAAAGGCCAAATCTCATACCAAGAAACATCCCATTTTCTGTATGTTTTAAGTTTAAATGATAATCTAGGATGACAGACAGTCATAAAAATCTTAATTGAAACGAGGTCAAAATATGAAAAAAGTCCACTACTATTACGCTGTGAAATTTCCTTATGAACATGAATCTAATGATTCAATCTAACTACATTTTTTTCATTTTGTTGTTTGAGTTTGGTATATGATGTGACAAGAACATCTTGGAAGTTTTTGTTAGGATTGGATTGGACTTTTATCGTGGCTTTCACGTTGTAGTTTTCTCCATGCTTGTCGTTATTTTACCCAGCGTCGTTTACCTATTCATTGTCGTCTATTTTTGTGTGTGTGTGTGTTTTTTTTTTTTTGGCAGCTTTCTACTCTGAAATCGTTTCTTATTATCGTTGTATCCTACTGTAAAAATATTTATGTTTAGTCTTTTCTCCCTTATCTTATGGTTTTTTAATTGGTGTCGTTTCTTATACTCGTCTTTTACGCCCCCGATCGATTTTAGACCTTTAGTAAAGCACCTAATCAATGAAGAAGGCAATCAAAAGGTATACAATTTGGTGAATAGAAATAAACAACAACGAAACTAAAAAAGAATAACGAAATTGTCAACAATAATTTTACAACCATAACACAAATCATTGCCAAAATAACTCATGACCTTAAAACAGAGGAAGAGGCAGAGCATATTAAAAAAAAAAAAGTAGGAGAAAATTACACCTAATGCTATTTTTTCATCCATCTATTTTGTTATGCCTCTAAAAAAACTAGTAAAAAGTTTACGCCACTTTTGCTTTTTCTTTTTTTCTTTTGCTTTAACTCATCTCTCTTACTTTCACTCTCTCCCCGTTCTCTCTCTCATCCTTCCCCTTCAGATCTCTTTCTTCCACGGCGACGGCAACGACCATAGAGATCCTCTCTTCCACAGTGACGGCGACGGGCGATCAAAGAAAGGTGGATGGTCGGCTTCCAACGATGCGATGGCGGCGAAGAATTGCGATGGATTTTGGCCTCGATGGTGACGGAGCTAGCGCGAGAGAGAACAATTTCGTCGGAGTCCGTCCGGATTTGAGAAGACTCCATCGGCTTCACCTCCTCCTCTTCCTTTTGTTGGAATTAATTCTAATAAAGTATGGGCTAATATATTAAATAAATGTATATTAATGCTATCAAATAAGATTAACCTAATTAAATTGATCTAATAAAATATAAAGTTTTAGATTTTAAAACATCTCATAAAATGTGGATATAAAATTATGTGATATAACTAAAGTCTAATTTCTATTTTTATGATGAGTCAAAATAAAAATAAGATAAAGTTAAAATATTATAAAAGGTTTTGACCCCTTAGTCAAATGTTACCTTCTTTTTTGTAATTCTATCACTGAAAAAGAGAAAAAACTTTCTCTCGGAGAAACGGTATAAACTCAAAAGATCAAGAATCAATAATTCAACCCTTTAAATAGATTCAGGTATGCCTCTGTTATAATTCTCAATGAATCAACATGAGTTTTTGAGATTTGATGATGGTTTTCATCTGTAAAGTTTTATTCCAACAAGTAACATCAGAGCCTTCTTCTATTGAATCATTGAGAAATATTTCCTCAAAATTTTTGTTGAATAAAGGCATCTTTGGATTCAGAATATATATATAACTTTGGATTTTCTTTTGTTGACTGAGATCTCACACCTTCTGCTTCTCCTTTTCTCTCTCTTATTATTTGGTGTCTCTCAGTTTCTAGAGGGAGAAATAGAGTATTTCAGTGTACGATTTGTACATCTGTGAGTGTATATGCAGAGCTGTTTGGGGGTTTTTCATCTCAGGATTCGAATCCTTACATTTTGTGATACATTTTTGTTATATATATAATGTTTTTTTTTCTTCCTGCTGATTTGTCTGCGAGAAGGAAAGCTGAGGAAATTTTCTAGAAAGTGTAGATTTGTATATGCTGTACGCGTGGTTTTTTTTTTTTTTTTGGCTTAGATAAACTCAGATCAGTGTATCATTGGTAGTGCAGAATGATGGTGGTGAGCCACGCCAGAGAGAGAGAAAGAAAGAGAGGAAAAAGGCCATGGTCGTCGGAGGACGTGCGGTGGCCGGAAGTTGGCAGGGGTGTTGTTGTCTGTTTGTGTTTTCTTCTCTCTATTTTTTTTGCCTTTTCTCTGTTTTTGTTTGTGTTTTTGTTTTTGATTGTGGTGTTTGTTTCTGTTAATTTTTGTTTAGATATCTTAGCAGGACGTATAAAGTTTTTGGGAAAAAATATCCCGGTGGGACATGTGGGAGGTTCTCACCGAGACATATAATCTCAAAAGGACATGTGGGACATGGAAATGAATGTCCCACCAGGATACATGGAAATGTCCCAATGGGGCATATGAAAATGTTTCAATCGGGATATATCTACGTGGAACTAATAATCTATTTTGTGACAAAAAAAAAACATTTTATATTTTATGGCGTAAATAAAAATTAAATCTAAAAAAATATATTTATGTGAATTGCTCAAAAAATAATAATGATATTGTCATTTTTTCATGTCAAGTTAAAAGCTAGTACGCATTGAAGAGTTTGTGCTCTTCTAGGCCTCAGGAGAAGCTGACGAGGAACTCTCGTTTGATGCAAACTCCGTGAAGAGAACTATCCTCTCCTTGTTGTCCTCAATAAGAGATCGCGGAACTGGAGGCAAATTCACCTCCATAACTCCTTCAAGGATTTGAACTACTTGACCCATTGATGGCCTATGGGATTCTTCATCTTGGATGCACCAACAAGCCACTTTAGAAACTCTTTCAAGCTCCTCTATGTCTGCTTTACCGTCCAACCGTGGGTCTAATAAGCTAAGGATGTTGCCTCCTTCCACTTACATACTAGTAGCCAATGTTGAGAAGAAGTTGACTTCCCGTCTTAAGATTGCCCCGTGTAACGCCCCTATATGGGGGTTAACAGTTTTTAATGAGATAAACTAAAAATAAATAATAAAAGTAAAACCTTAAAAATAAAATTTGCCCGGGACTTAAATGAAAACTCTCAACTCAAAAATAAAAATATAAACGACAAATAAACCACAGTTTTAATGTAGCACCTTAAATTTAATAATATAAACTGTTGTCATCATCATTTTAACCCTCAACACATTGTAATACAGCCACAGAAAGTAACAATTGATGCTTACATTATCATGAAGAACATTCTCAACAATTGAAGCAGTCCCAATGTAATATAGCTACATCACTTCCTCAACTATATTTCTCGTAGCCACCTCACACTTAGTGAGTCCTGAAAAGATAAAAATATAAGGGTATGAGCAACACTATGCTCAGTAGAGAAAGCCATTACCCACCTTTAGGTTTTTATCATTACCACATTAAAATCTGCATGGTTAGTAAGTCACATCATATTCCAGATTATGAGGTTTATTATGATCACATCTTATGGATACCGTAGTTAATCATTACCAAGTGTCATAATTACACATTTATACAAATATTACCAATCATCATTGTTCCTAGGTATCCATGTTAAATTGAGTATCACTCAACTCATCGAAACCCAAATGGGCGCACTTGATCACCCTATAAACATTCCAAGGGTGTTCCGGTGAGGGGACATCAAGCCCCGAGTCCTCACCAAATCAATTCCTGTACAGTGTGTTCTGGGACTTTCAACCCAAGGAAGCGTCATCACCTTCCCCCTATTTTACCTTTTAGGGTATTCATGCCCAAGGACGTAACCGTCGCCCTTTTCATGTCTCACAATTTCTCTATATTAAATCATTATTAATAGAGTTAATTTTTCTAACCATGCTTCTCAATTTATAACATGTGTCAATTCATTATGTTCCTCGCCGTACAATACAAGACGAGTCCATGTCATAGTTTCATATGTGATACACATATAATATCAGTTCAACATAGATATATATATATATTGCAGCAAAACAATCAATTTTAATTCTATAAAAACCTCACAAAAGATGAGTAATAGAATCCCTACCTTTCAAGCTTATCAACAGTCTCTTAATCCTGGAATCAATTAACGTTAGCTCCATACTCCCTTGATCTTGAACTCCAAGCAAAACAGATCCAGTTGTATCTCGCTGTATCTACGAAGCATCCTCTGTAGTGCTCCTCGAGCGACTATGAATGGCTAGGAATGCTTCCTGAAGATCATACATTCTTGAAAACGTCATTCTGGACTCCGATACTGCTGTTTGAATCGCCTCGATTCGCGTGCAGTCGGTACCGGATGATTTTCATCAGAGTGGAATTTGCTCGAACGGAGGTCACCATTGCATCCAGAGCATCGAAACGAGTCAGGAGGCGGTCTCGGATCTTCGATCGGAGGTCCGGATCACAAAATCCCATTTTGGCCTTTGACCGGCCGTTGACCGGCGTTGACCGGCCGTTGACCGGCGGCGGTTGGCTCCGTTGAGGGCTGAGCTCGAGCCTACCCCCCCTAAGTCGACCCTTCTGAGTTCAATGGTGACGTCAATTTCATTCAATTTTGCCTCCATCAGCACAAATCGAAGAGCGGATCCTCGGCCAAAACCGGTGGCTCGGGCGGTGGATCTTCGCCAGCGTTTGGCCCAAATTGGCTTGGGCATTTCCTTCTCCGTGGTTGTCTGAGCATGTTGGTGGCGGTGGTGCACCACACCGCTGCGTAGAACGGCAGCCCGAAGCTCCTCACGGCGGCGCACAAAGGCGGAGGCCGATCGTGGTCCTCCGGCGGAGTTCTCATGAAATTGAGGGTTGGGAAAGCTTCACCGTGCATCACTGAGTGTTTTGCCTCAGTCAATTTTGGGGAAGAAGGTCGGTAACGGTGGCGACGGTGGTTGCTGCGGCGGTGGACGGCGTCGGTCTTCAAACTCCGGTGGGCGGCGGCTGTGGCGTGAAATTGGAAGGCGCTTCTCACTCCTCGTCGCCGTCTGAGTCGAACGGTGGGGGCGGTGTCGATTACCGTCGTCGGAGGCGGCGGGATCGAGGGTGGTGCAACGGCGGCAAGAAGCGACTCCGACGAGGCTTCTCCGGCCAAAATCGAGGGGCATCACCTGCTGCATTTTGTTCTACTCATTGAGCTGAGTCTATAGACACCAAGATCGTGTTGATCGGTGCTCGGACGGTGAAGAAATCACGTTGGAAAAGTACTGTGTTTCGGCGGCTTCAACCGGCGCGTGTGTCCTCCTCCGGCAGTGTTTTGGGCTGCTCGGCACACCGTTGGACTCGTCTTGACGAGAGCTTCCCATTGGTGTGGGAGGTGTCGAAAACGGATGTCGAAATCTCAGACGATATTTGAGGGGAGAGAGAAAATTCTAGAGAGAGAAAGAGGAGAGAGAAAGTCTCGAGTTTTGTGATATTTTCTGATTTTTTTTTTTTTTTTTTATATATATATACTAAAAATTAATCTAATTACCTTAATACCCTTAGGGGAATAACGGGTGTCACAGCTCTACCCCCCTTAAAGAAATTTCGTCCTCGAAATTTCAATTCTAGTAATACTAGTAAAAATTATGATTCCACCATGATTCCAATTCTGAGTCTAAACCGTTAATGTTGTTTGTCCTCCAAATTTAAGTTATCGTATCTCCACTTATTTACTTGCATAATAAATCTTACTCTAAATTCTAAATCCCTCAATGAGAGTATTTCTGACAAGTTTCAACTTGTAACACCGTATAATAGTCTAAGAATCTGATCAGGCATACATATTGACCATACCATGATTCCAGTCCTTCATTGTCCATGGACTGTGATTTACAATCACATTTAAGGAGATTGCCAGAGAAATTTTATATACTTCATCTTTAGGTTCCTTTTCCTTTTTAAGTAAGGAAAAGTCAAATATATTTGATTTCATACCTCAACTAATAAACTAAAACATAATCATAAAACATATATCACAAACACTTTTATTCAAAACTATACATTAAACTTACTCATAGAGATATTAAACAGAATCTCAGAGTTGCAGATAAACCCGACATATTTTTCATTAAACAGCTATCGTCATGACACAAACACTCTATCCAAATAATATACTCATATTTCATATGGAATATTCCCATAACTGACTTTGATACTTCCACATAATATTAACAGAATATTACACATTACAAACATAATACGGATACGTTTTGAGAGTACAAGGCACTCCGTATACCAGCTATCCATATCATGCATGCTTAGAGGATACAAAAACATTGATAAACAAAAGATCGGACCTTAAGAAGGATGCGTTTCGAGAGCATCAAGTACTCCGTATCCAGCCATCCCGGCATTAGGCTCAATGAATCTAAAAGATTGAACAACAACGTACCACAAGAAACACAGAATACAAGGCAAACGGTTATTCGTAACACACGAAATACGGACACACATGCCTACATGCCAAAGATAAAACAAAAAGATTACAGATGGAGATTCAAATCAATTGGCCGCTCCCGGCTTTCCCTTTCCCATTCAAGCTTGGATGTTGCAGTGTCGGATTCTGGATGTATGATTTGCATTTTATCTATCAATTCCTCAGCTGTTGAAGCAGTGACAAAGATTTGTCTCTCCGATTCTGTAGTGATGTTTTCTTCCACAGCGTAATCTAGAAATTTCAAAAGACCGTCATAAAAACCCTTTACGTTCAGCAGTCCCAAAGGTTTGGAATAAAAGCCCAACAATTGCCCACAAGCAACTATAAATATTTCCTCAAGAGTACCTAGACCACCAGGTAATGCTATAAAAGCATCAGAACTATAGATTATGTCTTTAAAATTTTTAGGGATACTCCTGACTCCTTCTCCCTTACCTATGGCTTCCTTACAAAGGTTTCCTTCAACTGGAATATGAGGCCAAATTCTTACATCAGTAGCGTCGCTAGACCTAGCTGCTAGTGCCATATTTACCATCATTTTTATACTACCACCCCCATAGATTATGTTAATCTTCTTGCGTGCTAGGACTTGCCCTAAGTGATTTGCAGCTTCTAAATAAGCTTTATCTTTTCCAAGGCTAGAACCACAAAAGACACAGACATTCTTTATTTTCTTTGTGGACTGGGAGGTAGACATATTTGGTTTATAGAAGTGGTTGCTTAATGTCTGCTCCACTTAGACTTCGGGTTCTACATGAGATTTTAAAGATGAGAAATATACAAAAAGGGCTAAAGAGATAGACGAGTAGGTAATGAAAAGGTAATCCAAAGATTTAAACAAAATCTTGTGCGGATAAGAAAGTAAGATAAGGTGATTGATAGTTTACAGAAAATCTGATTCACTTTTTGAAAAAGATTAGACTCTAATTGTATAACTTTTGACAATTGAGAACAATTCGACAAAAGACCCTCTTGACACAACTGTAGACTTTTTGACAAATATACACCAAGTCTAGAAATTTAATATAAACGACAAATACTGTAGAACTTTTGAAATTTGAGACACAAATCTTGAAATATCTGGATAAGCTTTTCAAAATTCAAACATATTACTGTACCGTATGTGACGTGTCTGATAAGATAATATATTTTATTATATATATATTTAAGAAAATCATAAATTAAATAAGATATTAACACTTACTGTATCAATCTAATAATCACAATTATTTCAAACACAAAAGCAAATATTCTGAGTAAAAGAAAAACACAAACTGTTGAACATCAGCTAAAACTGCTTCAAATAAGCAAAGACTAAATAACCTTTATAGAGCGATGACTAATTCCCCATCCAGTTTTCTTATGGTTTGGCAAACAGGATCTAGAAATACCATATTCCTAAGGAGTTGTCTTTCTGTATAAAATTTAGGCCAGAGTTTAAAAATAGCTCCTTGAACATATCCACTAGGGTGACCGTGGAGAGGAGGATGGATGCTATCCAAGTTCTCCTTTGAAAGTCCATCCCTACAAAACCTTATTTTATCCTCTCTATTCGTAGACATATAACCAGGTGAAGTACATTTACCGTTACAATTTTGTCTTCCACATTTGTTACAAGTGACCACGATGGCACGAGCTCTTCTTTTCATTGCACTACGACTAGTACCTGTTCCTGGTAAACCGACATCTTGACTAAAGTCACTCGGACGGATTTTCCCCTCTATTAACATTCTCACATCACAAGGGATACCAAAACGCATAAGAATCCACAACCGAGTAATTCTAGCCTTGTATTTCTTTCTGAGAATCTTTTGGGAGAGTGATGGGAAATACTTTCTCAGGTGTTGGTACTTTGGGTCCATGATGAGATGAAAGAAGAGTAAATAGAAAGGAAAAATTAAGATAGTAAATTGCAGAATCCTAGAATTCCTTCTTCTTTTAGAGAAAAGAAGAATTTCTAATGAAAAAGAAGAGGATTTGCGATTTAGAGAGAAAATAACAAATTAAGAGAGAAAAAGTGAACTCGGAGAAATAAGCTCCTATGCACAGTAAACGTATATGTAAACAATGATTAAACCACTGTATATGACACGTATAGAAACCACGTGGGAGAGACAGTGTGAATCAAACTGATTTAGGATTTGAACTAGGCCCAAATGTTCTTAGTTGAAAATGGTTAGGTTGTTTCGGGCCTTAACACATTTGGAACGAGTTAAATAACAAACATAAAATTGAAAACCAATTCGTATGAATCTTAAACCCAATTCAAAGCCCACTATAGATAAAGTTAACTATAAACAACAAATCTAATTTAACGACAACAAGGATCTTCCTGAATGATCCAGCAACTCAAATAATTTTGTTTTAATCAAAACCTTATTGAACAATGCATACACCCATATGTTATTCCTAATACTCAACATCTATCAATGGATTCATCATCATTGCTACCAAGGGTTTAGAATGTGACTAACCTTGAAATCAATACGATTTACGTCTTTCAACATAGACCATATCAATGAACAAAGACACTAGATGTTACTACTTAAGAACATCTACAATCCCCACAATTCTACTCATACAATATATAATTTCCTCATATAACAAAACCTTAGGTAACCAAAAGATTCACTGATACACTTAAATACAATGTACGTAACGAAATATTCCAATTTTGAGATTCATGCATTCTAGACTTTACACAGTCTCAACAGACCAAAAGTCTAACATTTATCTCTCTCAAGATTCAATACCATGATTCCCAACTTATATCATATTCCTCAAATATATAGAACTTTTAAGAAAAGTTATTGACACTTGTGTGCTCCATCGAATCCACACATAATCATTACTTAGGTTTGAATCAATTACGAAAAATTTGACATATCTATGTCAAACTTTAAAATCAATAAATCAAGCCTTATATTTCTTATTGTTTTTCACGAGACAAAAGGCTCTTAAATCCTCTTATCTATACGAATTTCTCATCGTTTATACGAATTAGATATGCTTATAGATTCAAATATTATACGAATCTCTCATAAGCATTCTACTTATAAACTCATTCCATATAATTATCATTCCCTCATAACTATTAATACTTTCCTTCTATGTAATTATTGTACTCATATAATCATTAGTATTTTCATTCTATGGCCTTTCCATGTTACATCCTTCTAGACTGTATAAATCAATGTGAAGGTTCATTTTGATGATGACAATAAAAATTCAGCTTCAAAACCATCTCAAAAATATATTTTTTTTAAAATGGTGCTACACTCCCTAGGTTAACCGAACCTAGGCTCTGATACCAAAAATTCTGTAACGCCCCTATATGGGGGTTAACAGTTTTTAATGAGATAAACTAAAAATAAATAATAAAAGTAAAACCTTAAAAATAAAATTTGCCCGGGACTTAAATGAAAACTCTCAACTCAAAAATAAAAATATAAACGACAAATAAACCACAGTTTTAATGTAGCACCTTAAATTTAATAATATAAACTGTTGTCATCATCATTTTAACCCTCAACACATTGTAATACAGCCACAGAAAGTAACAATTGATGCTTACATTATCATGAAGAACATTCTCAACAATTGAAGCAGTCCCAATGTAATATAGCTACATCACTTCCTCAACTATATTTCTCGTAGCCACCTCACACTTAGTGAGTCCTGAAAAGATAAAAATATAAGGGTATGAGCAACACTATGCTCAGTAGAGAAAGCCATTACCCACCTTTAGGTTTTTATCATTACCACATTAAAATCTGCATGGTTAGTAAGTCACATCATATTCCAGATTATGAGGTTTATTATGATCACATCTTATGGATACCGTAGTTAATCATTACCAAGTGTCATAATTACACATTTATACAAATATTACCAATCATCATTGTTCCTAGGTATCCATGTTAAATTGAGTATCACTCAACTCATCGAAACCCAAATGGGCGCACTTGATCACCCTATAAACATTCCAAGGGTGTTCCGGTGAGGGGACATCAAGCCCCGAGTCCTCACCAAATCAATTCCTGTACAGTGTGTTCTGGGACTTTCAACCCAAGGAAGCGTCATCACCTTCCCCCTATTTTACCTTTTAGGGTATTCATGCCCAAGGACGTAACCGTCGCCCTTTTCATGTCTCACAATTTCTCTATATTAAATCATTATTAATAGAGTTAATTTTCTAACCATGCTTCTCAATTTATAACATGTGTCAATTCATTATGTTCCTCGCCGTACAATACAAGACGAGTCCATGTCATAGTTTCATATGTGATACACATATAATATCAGTTCAACATAGATATATATATATATTGCAGCAAAACAATCAATTTTAATTCTATAAAAACCTCACAAAAGATGAGTAATAGAATCCCTACCTTTCAAGCTTATCAACAGTCTCTTAATCCTGGAATCAATTAACGTTAGCTCCATACTCCCTTGATCTTGAACTCCAAGCAAAACAGATCCAGTTGTATCTCGCTGTATCTACGAAGCATCCTCTGTAGTGCTCCTCGAGCGACTATGAATGGCTAGGAATGCTTCCTGAAGATCATACATTCTTGAAAACGTCATTCTGGACTCCGATACTGCTGTTTGAATCGCCTCGATTCGCGTGCAGTCGGTACCGGATGATTTTCATCAGAGTGGAATTTGCTCGAACGGAGGTCACCATTGCATCCAGAGCATCGAAACGAGTCAGGAGGCGGTCTCGGATCTTCGATCGGAGGTCCGGATCACAAAATCCCATTTTGGCCTTTGACCGGCCGTTGACCGGCGTTGACCGGCCGTTGACCGGCGGCGGTTGGCTCCGTTGAGGGCTGAGCTCGAGCCTACCCCCCCTAAGTCGACCCTTCTGAGTTCAATGGTGACGTCAATTTCATTCAATTTTGCCTCCATCAGCACAAATCGAAGAGCGGATCCTCGGCCAAAACCGGTGGCTCGGGCGGTGGATCTTCGCCAGCGTTTGGCCCAAATTGGCTTGGGCATTTCCTTCTCCGTGGTTGTCTGAGCATGTTGGTGGCGGTGGTGCACCACACCGCTGCGTAGAACGGCAGCCCGAAGCTCCTCACGGCGGCGCACAAAGGCGGAGGCCGATCGTGGTCCTCCGGCGGAGTTCTCATGAAATTGAGGGTTGGGAAAGCTTCACCGTGCATCACTGAGTGTTTTGCCTCAGTCAATTTTGGGGAAGAAGGTCGGTAACGGTGGCGACGGTGGTTGCTGCGGCGGTGGACGGCGTCGGTCTTCAAACTCCGGTGGGCGGCGGCTGTGGCGTGAAATTGGAAGGCGCTTCTCACTCCTCGTCGCCGTCTGAGTCGAACGGTGGGGGCGGTGTCGATTACCGTCGTCGGAGGCGGCGGGATCGAGGGTGGTGCAACGGCGGCAAGAAGCGACTCCGACGAGGCTTCTCCGGCCAAAATCGAGGGGCATCACCTGCTGCATTTTGTTCTACTCATTGAGCTGAGTCTATAGACACCAAGATCGTGTTGATCGGTGCTCGGACGGTGAAGAAATCACGTTGGAAAAGTACTGTGTTTCGGCGGCTTCAACCGGCGCGTGTGTCCTCCTCCGGCAGTGTTTTGGGCTGCTCGGCACACCGTTGGACTCGTCTTGACGAGAGCTTCCCATTGGTGTGGGAGGTGTCGAAAACGGATGTCGAAATCTCAGACGATATTTGAGGGGAGAGAGAAAATTCTAGAGAGAGAAAGAGGAGAGAGAAAGTCTCGAGTTTTGTGATATTTTCTGATTTTTTTTTTTTTTTTTTTTTATATATATACTAAAAATTAATCTAATTACCTTAATACCCTTAGGGGAGTAACGGGTGTCACACCCCGTGTTTCTTCTTCCGGACGCAAGTTCAAACAACAGCATCCCATAGCTATAGACATCGGCTTTCGATGTTATTACTACTCCTGCAATCCATTCTGGAGTGAGATAGCCTCTTGTCCCTCTCATGTTGTCAAGACCCTGCTGAATTCCCTTCCAACAAGTTTTGCTAGCCTAAAGTCAACTAACTTTGGACAAAATTCAGCATCCAAAAGGACGTTTTCGGGCTTAATGTGGCAGTGTACGATATAAGTTCTGCACTCCTCATGTAGATAAACCAAACTTCTTGCTGTCCCTAAAGCAATTTGGTATCTTGTTTTCAATCCAAAACATTCGAATTGTTTTCATAGAAAAGGTGAGCATCTGAAGAGCCATTAGACATGTTATCATAGACCAGCAACCTTTTAGTACCTTAAGAGCAGAAACCGAGAAGTCGAACAAGATTGACGTGTTGGATTGACCCAATTGTGCTGACTTCTGCTCGAAATTGCTTCTCCCCTTGGCCAATGCTTTCAAGCTTCTTCACTGCTATCGTAGTAGAGTCAGGCAACATACCTTTAAAAACTGAACCAAAACGTCCTCCATCCAATTTCTCTGAAAAGTTCTTTGTTGCATTCTGCAAATCTCTATGGCCAAAAGCCGTCAACGTACCTTCCACTTTGACTATTCCAAGAACCATGTTTCTTCGTCTCAATATAAAAAAACAAAACAAGGCCTAGGAGAAATATTGACCCAGTTGTTGAGCCTGCAACAACACCAACCAGTCCCTTTCTGTTTTTGGAACCTTTAAACTCATTTGTAGGAGTCTTAAATTCATAAGCTGTTAGCCGAATGTAGAGCACTCTTCCATGGTTGTCAGGTTCTTCAACTTTTTGAGGATCTATGAGATCTCCCATCCAAATCGAACAACCACTATTGTCATAAGCGTAAGCTGTGCAAGAGCAGTTATTTAAGCAAGTTGATTCGCATAACAATGTATTCCCTGCTTGGAAAAGATGTCCTCTTTCAGGCAACAAAAGCTAGGCATTTCAAAGAATCTGTCTATCTCGCCATTTGTGAGATTGTCGCGCCCACACTGAAGTTTGTTTTTTCGAATGCACCCACTAGAATAGTCCTCCAAATCCCAATTACTCTTCATCTTTGGTTTAAACCCTGTCAAACAACTACAAAAGGGAAAGGACTTCTCATTGCAACTGCCATAGGCTCCTCAAAAAGCATAGACTTCACATTGTTGACTTGGTTGAGCCCAATATAAATTCCAATTTTTATTAGGCAGAAGTGATAGCTGCTTGATCTGCCATGAAACATCCATCACAAATCTAATATCGTATTAGAAGAGTCGTAAAGAGAATAGGTGAAATAGCTCTCTTCATCATTCGAGACAAAGCTGAAATTGAAGATATAGTTCAGCCTCATCTCTGGGACGTCGCTAAAGATATGTCCATTCCATGCTCCACTACTCCAGTATTGTAGAGACCTACTTCACCGTATTATATAAGAGTTGTCGCTTGGAACTAGCTCAAGAGAGCAGAGGCCAGGAGCAGGATCCTCCAGGTTTGTCCATGAAGTAAGGAGTTGCTTTATTTTGGTCTTCTTGTTGTACCCAAGTTTACTACCAGGTAGCCAAGTATGAGCTGGATTAAAAAAAGTTTCCCATAATGACTTCGATGAATTATATCCATCTTCTAACACAAGGTTTCCATTATCCAAAAGAACTGCTTTCACTTCGGGAGAACTAGTGGAATTCACATTTGTGGACCAAATTGGGATTTTGGACTCATCAAAGGGAACTAAGTTACCATCTGAGATTCTTAACTCTGAAGAAAATCTATCAGAGATAGATTTCTCTCTATTTGCCACCCAAACTATGGTCTGGTCGGCAACTTGTTTGTACCAAATGCCTACGTAGTATTTCGAGGAATTACCAGGTTTCAAGAATCCCAGAACAAATATTCTACTTGAAGAGAATGATCTGGTCACCAGAAAGGGACTCATTTGCAGAGATGGTATCAGCTACAAGTGAGATATGGCTATCGAGAAACAGGCATAGGATGAGAAGAACAAGCATGGATATTAAGTTGGTCTTCTTACCCATGGCTGCACAAATTTTTGGTATAAATATAGGCCTTTTTTTCTACCTTTTTTGTTTTCTATTCGGAGAGAGGCATGAAAACTAGTTTCAGTTTTATAAAGATGTTAAGGTTGTTTGCCAAGATAAAAAGGTGCCAAGTTATTATTTACGGAGAATGTTCCAGCCCAATTTTTTGTTAGTATTTGAATTTGAATTGGTGAAACTGAGATGTGACAGTACTGAAGTGCCCAAGTCCGGAGTCGTCGTAGTCTCGTTCAATGGCGAGGAGTAAAAAGAAGTACATTTTTAACCTCTCAAATTGGAATCTTACAGTAAGTAACTAATATCTTTACACCAATTGTAGGACTTATATGCTGTGCCATAAACCTGTATAACCAATGTCCAATATCATTTCTTATAGGCTGAATCTCTTTAAAACATAACACAATACCATGGAGTATCTCCATTTTCATCAAAACCCCACTTGTTTTTTAGCAGCTTAAACTTGGATGACTAATTTTCCTAAAAAATGAAAACAAACTGCATTGATACTGGATTGCTAAAATGTTTAGGAACTTGGATTTAGCAATCCAATACCAATAATTTGCATCGAATTCTTTCCGCCGTGACAAGATCTCTCCCTTTTTCGGTTTCATCTTGAAATGTGATTTGAAAAGGTCTTCTTTGAAATTTAGATGACTTTAATTGGTTTAAATTATTAACCATATATCATCAGTTTGCGCTGGACTTGGGAGTCATATATTAGAAATGGAAGACTGACTTGAGAAAGATATAATACCATCAGTTGGAGGACAAAGGCGGAGTCAGAAACTTTTTTTTCTCCGGTGACAGTACTGTGAAGAAAATAAATATACAATTGTATATTTTATTATTGAATGGGGATATGATAATAATTTTTCTTGTGAAATGGGATGCACAACAATATTTTTCAATCATTCAATAAAAGCATGGTGCGACATATCAAATTTTTGAAAACTTTTATGGGTCAAAGTTTAAATTTCATGTGCCCCACTCAATTTTGCCTCCCTCTGCCAGTGATGTAAGATGGTCTAAGAGGGTCTTTGATCGAGATTTAAACCACCAATTCAAACAAAATATTATACTAAGTTTAAATTTTGTTAGAAAAAACTGTTGTCTAGAATTTTTCTACTTCAAAACGCTAAGCTAAACCTACTTCAATTGTTTTCACCGTAATTCAAGACAACCCATTCACATTCTAATCTTCTCAAGATCAAAAGACAAACCACATAAATAGTGTTAAAATTCTTAGGTGCTTGTATTTATGATGCAATAAGTTAAAAGGAATATTTTTATAAATCCCTCTTACATATATCCCGTATTTCACTTTGCCTCTGATTTTTTAAAATCAGTTAATAAACTTCTTGAATTATAAGAAACAAGTTAAAATACCTCATCTGTCTAATTCTGTTTATAAAACTAATGAAACTGTTGACGTAATATTTATTAAACATTAAACAATATTTTAAAAGATTATGTAAAATTAATTAAATCTTAAAACAATTTAAAAATATTTTATTCTAATTTTTTATTGCAAGACAAATTAATCACATAGAATCCAAAATAAATATAAAGCATTACGTACTTTTCTTCATGATAATAATTTCTCTTTCTCCTTTTTTTTATTTTCTTTTTGCTATTTGATTTTTTTGGTATGTGAGGTGACAAGACCACCTTCGAACCTATTTTATCTTTATAAAACTAATGAAACTGTTGACGCGATATTTATTAAACATTAAACAATATTTTAAATGATTATGTAAAATTAATTAAATCCTAAAACAATTTAAAAAATATTTTATTCTAATTTTTTATTACAAGACAAATTAATCACAAAGAATCCAAAATAAATATAAAGCATTAGGTACTTTCTATAACGACCCGCCATTACGTGGCCGTCACTTAACTTAAACATGCTTATAAATTTAAACTTACTTACAAATAAGGTAGAGAAATTCGGGATAAATTTTTTTTAAATAGATTCTTACTGTTGAATCCTTAAACATAATGCCTTAGAGGAAATAATAATTGTTTCCCCAAAACTTAGTAACAAATGATTTCTTCAAGATAAGGAATTCTCAACATATATTCTTAAAAGATATAATAATCATTTCTCAAAACTTAATTGCATAAACCTAACATAATACATAAAATTCTCAAACGTGATAATAACGTAATAATAAGCATTACATTTTAACATAGTTATAATTTCTAAAAACATGATCCTTTACATAATTCATAACATTAATTTCTTGAAACATAACCATAGTAATTTTCTTGAACATTTCCTTTTAAACATAAGAGTAATTATTTAGCAACTATTACTTTAAAGACATTTCTCAATTTAGATAAAACTATTTTCAAGACAATTTTAAATTAAATATTAAAATAAAATCCCATTTAAATGCTCTCTAAAACTTTCTTAGCAATTATTTATATATTTTACTTATAATTTTAACATCTTAGAAATATCATATTATTTTCTTAAAAGTAAACCTTCTTAAACCAAACAAAATATGATTTCTTATATCTTAAGTTTAAGATACCAATTTCTTAAAGCTTTTCTTTTATACTTTCATAATAACTTCATAAAAACATATCCGTAAAATTCATTTCTTAACATAACAAAAATCTCTCAGAATCCTTTGTAATTCTAAATGAACTTATAATTTTCTTCCTTACAAATTTCATGCATTTGTTGCATCGTTTATTGCAACATTTTTAAACTTTGAAATCCTCTGGACCAAGGTTGCGTAATCACAAGCTTGGTTTTTAAAACATAATTACGTAAATTATTTTACTTATTCATATGCACATAATTTTCGTAAAGTGTAAGCATACGAAATTTTGTAAAATAAAACATGCATAAATTCATAAAATAATAATGCAAAAATATTACATTGCGTGAGCGATATCTATTCCCATCTTCACTATTCATCCGTCGCTCACCACTGCCCATCAAGTGTCGCTGATAGGTTTTTCTTACCTACAGCATGAACATACTTAAATGAGCTTTCGCTCAGCAAGTAGGAAATTAGCCTCGCAAAACATATTGTACTTTTAAAAATTGTAATATTCTCATTCTTTAAAATATTACATAAATTTTAATTTTCTTGTTGTATCAATGCCGTATAAACATCTTCATACTGTCATAAAATCATTTTCATAAAAGTTATCCATACTATATGGATTTTGTGATTTAATTTTGAAACCGTAAACTTTGAAACATTTGTCTTCAAAACCGATGATTAACTATTTTTGTAACTGTATACACACATATATGTATATATACATGTATATGAATTCTAAGAAAGATATTATGTATTTAAAACTTTGCTCAATATAATTATTTTATTATTATAATAATTATTATTAATTATTATTATTTTTATTATTATTTTACTTTTAAAACTTTAAAATTTATAACATATACTTCTCACTAAAAATTTTCATATTGTAAACTTCAAATTTCATTATAAAAACAATAATTGTAATTTTGTAAAAGTTTTGTAAATTAAATTAACTATCTAAGTCAATTTAATTTAAAATTTCAAACTTAGCACAATCTCGTGCTTTATGGATATAACACGAACTACTTCTCGTAAAGAGTCATTTATGGGTCCACATCTTAGCAATAAATCAACATTTGTGGATCCCATCTACGCCCTTTTTCTTCTTTACTATTACTATGACAACTGTTATTATTATTATTGTCATTACAACAATAATAATAAACTTTACGTAATTATTAATGTGTATAATAATTAACTATACACATTCAAAATATTGGAATTCTCAAACTTTCAATGATTTTTATAACTTTTTTAAAATTCTTATCTTATTTTATGATCTTTATAAATTTCGAGATCAATTATAGTAAAACATGTCATAAATCTTGCATACTTGAACTTGGTGCTCACCATTTTCAATTTATGGTATGGAGCTCATGATCACTTTTGATCTGGGTTTCTTTTACTGAACTGACATCATATAGGAATATTCCACATCACCATAGTAAGTTAGAAATTCCACTTTTGCCAAATAACATCATCTTTTTGGCTTATGCATAACATTAATAAATTAAAACTTTTAGTTTAGCACACTAAATAATTATTTTTAATTATTTTAATGTACCATCATAACATTACATTGTTACATGTTTCATAAATAAAGCACGTAAATTTGTGCATTCACAACATTATTTATTTTTAAGGTCTTACAACTATTAAGACCTTCAAATTTACGTATTAATAAATGCTAAACTTGTACCTTCTCAAGTACTTAGCTTAGTAATGATGAAAAAATCCTCAATTAATCATACTTATTAATTTCTGGATTTTTCCGGTCATTACACTTTCCTTCGTGATAATAATTTCTCTTTCTCCTTTTTTTTTTTTCTTTTCTTTTTGCTATTCGATTTTTTGGTGTGTTATGTGACAAGACCACCTTCGAACCTATTTTATCGGCGAATTTTGAGCCGCTTGTGATTCCAATTGGACTTGAATTTAGCAATAAACATATATGCAATGGATAGCACTATAGTGATCCGAAACATTATGGTTGTATAATTGCAATATACAATTATCATTATCATCATCATTATTTTATTATTATTATTTTTACAAACCTTCTACAAGTTTTTCCCCCTCTGCAAGATTTTAATTTCAATGCTTACATCGTATTTTTGAAAACATTTAAATCATAAACTTTTGATTTTAGTACATTCATGTTTCAACTTTTAAAAACCCTAAATAAACAAGAAAATTTAAAGAATACTTTTAAAAATAACGCTAATAAAAATTTTAATAGCAGACTAATACTACTTTTGGAGACTTTCATTTCCAGCATTGACACATGGTCAACAAGTGCAGCTTCACGTGTAACGTCCTGATTGTTTGATTCGGCACTTAGTACTGATTTCCTAGTCTTAATCTTATTAATTTACTTGTAAAAATACAGAATAATATTTTTTTATGTAAAACTTACTTCTACTTATACTTAAGTAGTACTAGTATATTGCTAAATCGTTATATTTAACAACAATTAATGTCTTTTCAAAAGCGGCAAAAAAAATGTAGCGGTTTCTATAGCCCATTTTTTGGATTTGTGCCACTACACCAGCCCATCAAAACATTCACAGTAGTGGCCTCTTGGCTAGATTACATACAATATGAAGGACCTATATGAGCTTTAGCTAAGCAAGTTTACAGTACATTTTAAAGACAACATAGCAATAATAATATATATGATTCTAGTTATTCTTAATTATGAATATCTTATTCATACGTATGGGTCCACGTGTTTATATCAGGTGCATTCGATCATCAGAGATCAGGGGTTTGTGAAGTCCCCAACTATACCGAGATCACAAACTTATTCGAAATATGATCTTCTCTTAAGTTGAGAGGTTTCTATCCTTTCTTTAGGTTAAGAAGTAGGTACGACACTTAATCAATTTATCTTGATTAGCTTGAGTTGCGAGCTTAAGTTACCACACTTGTTGATTTAATAAGCGCATTGTATGGCATGACCAGGTATATAAGGTAATAAACATAAAAGATGCAATAGTAAATCTACAACATGTGTAAAACATATGAAATATGCTATAGCTGAGGTTTGAACTTATCCTAATCCGAATCGAGTTTCCTCAACTTAGGGCGTTTCGATTGACTAATTTTGTTTGTAGAATATATTGACAAAGAGTATAAGTCTATTACTCAATTTGATGTTTTAAATTTCTATCCCTTGATAAAGGGGATGTTAAACATATATATTCATTAGGAAAATAATTTATTCAAGCTTTGTTGGGAGAATGAGCGAGATACGCCAAATAAAAAAAGGAATAAAAAAACTAATTGGCCAAAGTTTATATAATTTTGATAAACTCAAACTTACAGTACCTTTAAATTTCAAAACAACCCTTCTCAACTTGGCCCAAAAGTTTTCTACTTTATTTTTTCAATAGAAACCGTTTCTCTCTCTTCATCTGTTGGCCTTCGGTCTGTCATTCTCTCTCTCCTCCTTTCTCTTCATCTCTCGCTCTTCAATGCTCAGAGAACTCAAATTTAAAGCAAAAAAAAGCAAAAAAGAAACAAAAAAAACTAAAACTCAAACAAAAGACGGAAAAAGACAAACATAAATACATTTAGATTCATATACGCAATATATAGAAAGGAAAGTCTACTAGGGTGGCTTCATTTTGGCATTAATGAGAGATTGAACACCTTGAACGGATAATGACCTCCATTGATGGCACCGATTGCAACAACAATTGTCTCCATTGTTGACCATCCACTAATAAAAAGTTGAGATTATACAACCCTCATTAAACGGTTTTTTAGAAACTATCATAACGAGGGAAAAAAACACATGAAGTTACGCTCCAAAATTAAAAAACGATCGTGTTAGCGATGCGTGCCTTACACAATGGTTTATTGTAAAAACCGTTGTGTAAGCCTTTTGTTAAGAAAAATATTGTTATAAATTAAGAATATTAATAATATATTATCAAAATTTTTATGATAATAATAATATGTTCACTCTTATTTTATAATTCTTAATAATATTATTATATTATCATCATCATTATTATATAATCTTATTTGATAATAAGGATAATCATTGATAAAATAATTATTTTCACTATATTTAAAATATTAAATTAATTAAAATATTAATATAAATTAACTATTTGATAATAAGGATAATAAAAGTATTAGGAATATAAGAGATATATAAAATACTATAAATATAGTATTAATAACAATTAATAGTAATATATAGTTAATAATAACAAAAACAATTAAACTAATGGAGGGCTTACATGATGGTTTTTTCAAAAACCTAACGTGTAATTTGTAACTACCCCATTGTGTAACTTGTAACTACCATATTTATGTGGTCGTTATTTAACTATATAATCTTAATACTTAAACATATTTTAACATGAGGTGTTTAAATTTGCAGAATAATTTTTTTAAAAAACATAACTTTTATTTTGAATAAATTTAAAGCATAATATAATTTCTTGAAACTTTTTCTTTTAAAAACTAATATAACAATAACTTATTAAAACTTAATCTTTTAAAACTAGTGTAATAATTTTCCTAAAAATTATTCTTTTAATACTTGTATTAATTCCAAATGATACTTTAAAAACATTTCTAAAATTAATTATTACTATAATTTCTTACCAGAAAATTTACGTGTATTTGTTGCATTTTCTATTGCAACATATAGATATATATATTTCTTATTAAAAGTCTTAGACCTTTTTTTTTTAATTTGAGGTCGAAGGACTACAACCTCGGTCACTATACTACTTAATTTTTAACACATAGAAAATTTTATGAAAGAAAACATAATGTACAAGATACATTTTTACGTGAGCAGTATCTATTCCCATCTTCATTATTCGTCTGCCACTCGCCACTGCCCAATCAAGTGATGCTGACAGGTTCCTTACCTACAGCATGAGCATACTTAAAAAAGCTTTTGCTCAGTAAATAAGAAGTTCAACTCTCAAAAAAATTTGAAGATCATTTAATAAAACTATCCATTATCATTTTATGCTTGCTTATTGACTCGTTTTATACTTAATTATTTAAACTTATCTTATCTTACTATTTGGGCTCGGGTGATCGTATCGACTGCGTGTGATTCTTTGGAAGTCAAGGTTCGCGAGGTCCCAACACACCGAGATTATAATATGTATTGCAATCATCAGGGAGTTAGGATTTGCAAAGCCCTAACAACACCGTGATCTTTTAAGACTTAAGCCTCACCGTAGGTCGAGAGGTTAATACGACACCCTTAACTTGTCTTATTTAGTTTCACTTGTCTTATTGTGTGTATGCAGTATCACATGTTACAACATAGCACAATATACCAATACTAAAAAAAAAATGCTTAACTGAAAGTGAGTAAACATTATATTTTAATACAACATATATCGCACAAATGACCTTGGGGAGTTTTTTTTTTTTTTTTTACATTCAAATACTAAATTTGCTATTGATACATCAATTTAGCTTTACATTGGTGATGCTCCAATTCCATGTATGTCTTGGACTCTTGATAGTTAGTCACGTTGGAATGATACAATGCAACTGAAGCAATTAATTTATGAGTAAATTTCTCACTCTCCAAGCATCCAATAAGAATATGGCGCAAGTAAAACTCTAGTTAAATAAAAAGGCAAGGGACCAGCTTGAATGATCTAGAGACCCAAAAATATTGAAGATTTTTGCACATCTATGTGCTGTGCGTTGGTTTAAAGATCCTTCTTCTGTTATTTCGGGAGAGAGAGCAAGTGAAGAATTATAGCATTGCTAGACTAATTAAGGTGAAAAAGCATCAAGATATTATTTTATTTTAATTTTGACATGAAATCACTAAAACCACTACATTTTTGAAATCACGAACTAAGATATTCTAATTAGTCACTTGTTTATTCGTATGAACCTGCCAACCTTTTGTCTAGGGAAAAAAAAAAAAGCGCGAAAGAAGCAATCTATCAAAACCACACATTGGCTAAGAAACCTAATGAGAAAAAGAGAAGACCATAAAACAAAATCAATAGGGGAAGAGATGTTCTCATTTGTGTTCTAACGAAACATTGAAGAGGTGTTGCTACTGCCACGAAAATTACTCCGCAGAGAAAACTAAGCTCTCCTCATTGTCATCGAAGAAGTCAAGATGTCGCGGAGCTGGAGGCACCTTCACTTCAATAACGCCCTCAAGGATTTGAACTACCTGACCCATTGATGGCCTATGAGCTTCATCATCTTGGATGCACCAACAAGCAACTTTACACACTCTTTCAACCTCTTCTATGTCCACACAACCTTCTAACCTTTCGTCTAATAGGCTAAGGACATCACCTCCTTGGACTACAATGGTTGTAGCCATACTTGGGAAGTACTTTACTTTTCCATTTGGTTCAATTTGATCTGAGTTTCTCTTCCCAGATACAAGCTCGAAAAGCATCATTCCGAAGCTGTAGACATCTGCTTTGGATGTTATTGCCATTCCTGTGATCCACTCCGGCGCAAGATAACCTCTCGTCCCTCTCATTGCTGTTAGGACCCGACTAAATTCCCTTCCAACGAGTTTGGCTAATCCGAAATCTGCCACTTTTGGACAAAATTGCTCGTCTAAAAGAATGTTTTCAGGCTTGATGTCGCAGTGTATGATGCAGTCTCTACATTTCTCATGCAAATACTCTAGCCCTCTAGCGGTCCCCAAAGCAATCTGGTATCTTGTTTTCCAATCCAAAACATTCGACTTACTTGGGTGAAAAATGTGAGAATCTAATGAGCCACTGGACATGAAGTTATAGACCAACAACCTTTCAGTACCTTGAGAGCAAAAACCGCAAAGTCGAACTAGATTAATGTGTTGAATTGAACCGATTGTGCTAACTTCTGTTCGGAATTGCTTCTCCCCTTGCCCAACCCCTTCAAGCTTCTTCACTGCTATCATAGTAGAGTCAGGCAACATACCCTTGAAAACCGAACCAAAGCCTCCTCCGCCCAATTTCTCCGAAAAGTTCTTCGTTGCATTTTGCAAATCTCTATAGCCAAATGCTATCAATGTACCTTCCACTTTGACTATTCTAAAAACCTTGTTTCTTCGTACCAAAATATAGAACAAAATAAGGCCTAGCAGAAATATTGACCCTACAGTTGAGCCCGACACAACACCAACAATTAGTCCCTTTCTATTTTTGGGACTCTTAGACTTATTTGTAGGAGTCTTGAACTCAGAAGCTGATAGCCGAATAAAAAGCGTTCTTCCGTAGTTGTCACCTGCTTCAACTTGCCTAATATTCAAGAGGTCTCCCGTCCAAAGCGAACAACCACTGTTGTCATAAGCATAAGCAGTGCAAGAGCAATTATTTAAGCAAGTTGCTTCACATGCCATAATATTCCTTACTTGGACAGGGTGTTTGCTTTCAGGCAACAAAACGTTGGGCATTTCTTGGAATCTGTCTCTCTGGCCATTGGTGAGATTGTACTTCCCACACTGAAGTTTGGTTTTTCTGATGCACCCACCTGAATAGTCCTTAAAATCCCAATTATTCTTCATCTTTGGCTGAAACCCCGTCAAACAACTACAATAGGGTATGGACTTCTTATTGCAGTTGCCATATGCCCCACAAAAAGCATTAACTTCACATTGTCTTGGTCGAGTCCAAAACGAAGTCCATTGTTTATTAAGAGCTGATAGCTGCTGGATTTGCCCTGAAACATTTATCACAACTCTGGCTATTGTATCAAAAGAGTAAACGGAATAGGTGAAATAGGTCTCCTCATCGTTTGAGACAAGGCTGAAATTGATCCTATAGCTGATCCTCATCTCTGGGACAAGCCTCATCTCCGGGACGTTGCTAAATATTTCTCCATTCCAAGCTCCAGTGCTCCAGTACTGTCGGGACCTATTCCACCATATTACATAAGAGATGTTGCTTGGATCTAGCTCAAGAGAGAAGAGGCCGGGACCAGGATCCTCCGGATTCTTCCATGAAGTGAGGAGTTGCTTTGTTTTGGTCTTCTTGTTGTACCCAAGTTTACTACCAGGTAGCCAAGTATCAGTTGGATTATGAAAACTTTCCCATAACGGTTTCGATGAATTAGATCCATCTTCTAACACCAGGTTTCCATTATCCAATAGAATTGCTTTCACTTCAGGAGAACCAGTGGAGTTCACATTTGTGGACCAAATTGGACTTCCAGACTCATTAAAGAGAACTAAGTTACCATATGAGATCCTTAGCTCTGAAGAAAATCTATCATAGACGGGTTTCTCTCTATTCGCCACCCAAGCTACAGTCTGTGGAGTGACTTCTTTGTACCACATGCCTATGTAGTATTTTGGGGAATTACCGGGTTTAAAGAATCCCAGTACAAAGCTTCCGCCAGAAGAGACAATGGTCTGGTCCCCAGAGAGGGACTGGTTTCCCGAGATGGTGTGAGCTCCAAGCAAGATATGGCTCTTGAGAAGCAGGCATAGAATGAGCATAACCAGCATGGATATTCGGTTGGTCTTTTCACTCATGGCTGCACAAATTTTTTTGTATGAAGATGGGCCTTTTTTTATCAATGAGGATAGGTGGTAGAAAGCTAGTTCTAGTTTTGTAGAGATAAGGTCGTTTGCCAAGATATATAGCAGCTAATTTATTATGTAGGAAGAATGTTTTAGACAGCCGAATTTATGGCTAGAATTAGAACTTGAATCGATCAAACTGAGATGCGATAATACTGAAGCGTCTACAATATTGAGTTATACTAGTCTCCTCCAATGGAGATGAGTCAAAAGAAGCATATTTCTAACCCCACAACAACGTAGAAAGGCTCAAATTGGAATTCCACAATAAGAATCCAATTGTAGGAACTAAGCAGGTCATGTCTCTTGAAATTTTACGCGTAAATACTAGATTGTCAAATTCCAAAAAAAATACTAAGACTGTCGAAATGTTTAGGAACTTGAAGCTAGCAATTCAGTACCAATGGCTAGCATTAACTTTTTCCTGATGATAGGATGGTCTCATATTTTTTTTTAATTGTTTTATTTTGTAATGTCATTTGGAATGGTCTTCTTTGAATTTTCAATCGCCTTAGTTGGGGTAAATTATTGAACTCGTCAATGAGCAGGACTTGGGAGTATGGTCTAAAAATTGAACACTGACTTGAGAAAATCGACCGCGATAACTTATGACAAGAGTGACCACGCAGCCAATAGTAATGCAGAGCTAATTCAACGCTCACATGCCACACTAGGAAGGCAGAAATCTTAGTGGTCCACAAGGCCTATCGCCACTTAGTTTCAAACTTTTGACAAACTAGACGTAGAAGAAAGTGCCGCCTAAATAGGGGATCCTCCGCTCTACCAATGATAGCACAACACGTGCCGTTAAATCTAAACGGACATCAGCACTCGACAAGATGTCTCGACTAAATGGGACTTGGCAACTGAGACCCGTTGCGAAAAATCTGCAACTGTACGCGATCGTAAACAAATATAAGAGCATCGCCTGCACGAGAATTGTATTAATTTAATTAAATACTGAAATCTGTTAACTCTAAAGTTATTTGAATGATCAAAAAATATAATAGGGAAATAATATCAAAACAAAATATAATAAATAAATAAATAAGACACAAATAAATAAAGACTATGGCATCTGATTTTATCAAAACTAATCTATTTAATTCATTTTTCTTACTAACATCCCTATAGGAATATTTAAAAGACAAGTAACCCTAACCTATTCAACGCTCTTTTCCAAGTTAAGCCAAAAATACCCTAATATATTAACACACTATATTTATATGTGAATTTAAATATATTAAAATTCATTACGATCTATGGTTCTTTAATAGCCCATGCAAGTTAAGTTGCTACATTCCTATGCCCCATGTAACATACAATGTCTACCGTAAAAAGCTATTCCTCTAAATCTCCTTTCGGTTTCATTAGAAGTCTCCTAATCAATTGATTGGTGATCATGCAATTAAAAGCATTTAGAACAGTAATAAACACTCAACATAAAGTAATAAACTCTTAGAGAATAAATTTTTTAAAAGCAAAAATAAATAAGAATTAAATTAAATTAAAATTGGTAATTTTAGAGCCCTAACAAAAGAAAATTAAAACATAATTTAAAATAAATAAATAAAAAATATTGATTCTGGCATAATTGAACAACAAAAATAAAGAAATAAAAAAACTAGAAAATAAGACTGAATTGGAGGTGTCATGGGTCTCCAGAGTTCTTCTTCTATATCCTCTTCGTCTTCTAATTGTAGCCTTGACGAATACCTTCTCCAATAACAAAAACCTAAATCCTAAAGAAACTAAGCCTAAAATATTTTTTTCTTTTTTTCTTTTCTCGGCTTGGCTGCAAAGCAACCTTGGGGTTGTGTGAAAAAGCTCTCCCAATGCCCCTTTGTGTATATGGGGGTTGTTTGTTTTGAGTACTCTTGATACTCAATAGACTCAAATTTAGATTCGAGTATCAAGAATCCTTTAGATACGTGTTTGTTTCCTCCAAAATCTGAATCCTTTGATTATCAAGAATCCAAGTTTTTAGAGTTTTGCTCCCCTAAAACTTTTGATACTCGGATATCTTTACAGTAAAAACTTAAATTCTCTCTCCTATATTTATATATAAAAAAAATAACTTCTTTATTTAATATCCAATTCAGATGATTCTTTTTTCTTTACGTTCTTAGTGAATATATGAATAAATTAAGATGCATATTGCATACTTTTAGGATAATTAACATTAAGATTTAATTAGATTTGTTAATAAATTAAAAACTATTTTCACTACCTCTCCAAACACAAATTCTAATTTTATTCCATATTCAAATTAAAATTAAAACTTAAATGCACATCCAAACGCCAATTCGAATAACAATTCAAATCATTAACTCAAATCCTAACTCAAATCATATTAACTCGAATCAAGAATAATAATACAAATCACTAGCTTAAATTATATTAACTCAAATTAAATCATTGATTCGAATATATTTATCAAACGGACCTATAACATATAATTTGTATAAAAGAAGTGGCTGCCTCTTTTTTTTTTCTTTTCTTTTTTTCTTTTTTTTCTTCTTTCGTTTTCTGATTCCCACGCCACACAAGACAATCAGGCACAAATTGAATTAAGGTAGTCGACATGTGCACGACTTGTCCCAGCAAGATTGGAGCTGGACTTAACGTGAGCAACGTGGGGAAATTCCGCTGGAAGGGAAATTGGGCGCACGCGTACATGCTGGAGATCTCAAACACCGAATCAGCACTGCCGACAAGTGCTCTGACCAGTGGAGCCCACGGATTTCACCTGCTGGAGAAGGGGAGTGGTGTCCACTCACTTGCTGGGCTGTTGATGAGAACAATCGGACGGCTGATGGAAGCCAACGTGCTATTTCGCATATGGTTCTTGTTTGAGTATATTTTAAATTCGAATTTTCAACTCATTTTAGTGACCATTTTGCCCTCTAAATTAACCCCAATTGCCATTTTACCCAATTTACCTACATAATTGAGGGGAAATAATAATTAAAAAAAGAAAATAAAAATAAAAGTAAAATCTAATTAAACTAGAATAAAAACAACTAAAAAGCAATTAAAAGACTCAAAAACTAATAAAATATTAAATTAATGATATCTAATTTACTAGTATAAAACTAGCTCATCAAGACCCAAGCTCAAGAACTCCATGGTACTCGAGAATTTCCCTCAAGAAAAATGTCGAGACACTTAAATGAATTAAGAAGCCAAAGTAAACCACAAATGAAGGAACACGTGGTCATGTCAGAGATACCAACTCTGATGTGACACGTGTCCACTACAATCATTGGAAAACATCGGATGGTAAGATCTTAAAGAAAAGACAAAAAAGAAGGATAAAGAAAAGACAAAAAAGAAGGATAACAACATTCTTCTTAGGCCATTTCCAAGAAAGGAAAGAATGAAAGGCCCATATCTAAAAAAGGAAGGTGACATGTCAAAGTTCAAACGATTGATAGAGTAATTATCAGATCTTTCATGACCTAGCTATGAATAGATTTTCGAAAGAGAAGGAGGGATCCTTTAGCTCATTTTTCTACCCTCGGCTACAATAAAATTCTCTAGTCCTCTATTCTGCTCTCAATGTTTCCATAGTTGTTTGGCTAAAGCTTCAGAGTGTCTCTGCAAATCCACTGGCGACGATCAGGAGGCGGCGGAGCTTAAGACATCCATCGGAGGTCACAAAGCAGGTATGGGGGAATTGATGTTTTGATTATCTGTCCAAACATCTGCGCCATCTGTGGGAAACCATTCGGGTGTCCAATGGAAGCATCACCCGCTGGTTACCTTATTCACAATCTCTAATCATGCTTCACGATCTGTTTAGCCTCTTAAACTTCCTCTTTAATTCTACTTTGTCGATGAACATTTCCATTGTTTGAAAAATTCCGTTCGCTAGTTCTTGAGCTTTAAGTGCAATGATTGAATCAGTTGGTATTATGCGACGGCGTGATCTTACTATTTTAAGACTTAATTCGTAATCCCCATAAATTAATGCTTGATCCTCTCAGTACTTTATTATGTTTTCTCATGACATGTGCTTAAGTAATTGTAGATGTGTCTGGACGTTTATTGAATTCACTAATTATTGTTGCATTAGTCATGAAGTAATTGCTTTTACTTCTGAATCCCCTCAACTCTTTAGCATTTCATGACGAATATACATTTAATATATCTGCATTTCTCTTAATTTAGGATGCAATGTTCACAAGCTCTTAATTATGTTTCTTCTTTGGCAAAATTTTCATAAAATGCTAATTTACATTTTATTTAATTAAATTTGAGGTCAAAAGTCCTCTTTGCATGATTATCTTATTACTCCACATTTAGTAATGAATTCACTTGAAACTAAATTTTGAACATATGACGCAAGAAATTTGTCTACAAACCTATCTTCGAGCTTCTTCTATTTTGAAATTTTCTCTTTATTTAAGTCACCGCAGTGTAACGCCCCGAAATTTATTTAATGTTAATGTACTATAAATGATGAATTAGTGTGCCATAATTAACGTTTTAACATTTATTAGACTATTTGGTTGGATTTTTGAATTTTTGGTTGTTTTGTTAAATTAATGAATTCGAAGGATTACTTATTGTTTTAAAATAATGCTTTGAGTTTTAAAACACAACAATTTGTAAAATGTTAAAAATACTCCGTTTTGTAAAACCGTGGGCGGCACATGATTTTCGCACAGTAAAACCGCCCACCGATTTTCTCTATTTATTTCCTTCCTTCCTCTCTCTCTCTTCACTCTCCCATGACATTCTCTCTCTCCTCTCTCTCTCTCTCTCTCTCTCTCGGAAGCTCTCTTTCTCTCTCAATTCTTTCTCAAATTTTGAACTCCATTTCGATTCCAAGCTTCGGGTTAGCAAGGAGGAAGCTCGGGGACGTGATTCGGCAACCGAGAACGCGGATTGAAGCTTCGATTCGAGGTTAGATTCGAAATTTCTAAACTTTTTACAAAATTTTTAATTTTGTGTATTTTTGAAAATCTAGGGTTGTCTAAGCTTAGAAAACCGTGGATTTGTGTTAAATGAACTTAGAACAACTAGAATCTAAGCTTGGATTGAAGAAAAACGGATTGAATTCAAGATTTTTCATTTTTCTCCTCTTTTTCTCATTTTCAGATTTTTGAGGATTTTGAGTTTAAATGTTGTTTAAATGATTCCAAACATGTTCTAGAATGTTTTTCTATCAACTATAGTTGTTTTTTATGCCTGGGATTTGAGAAAAACAGGTTAGAAACAAGATTTGGATTTTGGGGATCGAGAAACCCGTGGCTGGGATTTCTGGGTTTTCCCAGTTCGGCAGGCCGAAGTTCATGTTCGGCAGGCCAGAGTGATGATCGACAGGCCGGTGTTCTTCCGACCGGCAGGCCGAATCTGGGGAAATGTTCGGCAGGCCGAAGCAGGGCGTCCGGCAGGCCGACCGAGGCATGGAAAATTTTGTGATTTTTACCCGTTTTCACTGTTTTGAACCCTGATTTAAATCCTAACCTTATAGGATGATTTTAAAGGTACAAATGGCACACTAAGACATCATGAAATGGTTTAGTAACATAGAATGTCTCAAACTAGATATTGATTGACTTAGTTGGTATCTAGGATTGTTCGTGGTTCCGTGGAGCTAACGTATAGCGGATCGGGATTACGGTGTGGGGCACCGGCACGAGTATTGAGGTATGACTTCTATCCTATTTCTTTGGTAGCCTGGTTTTGAAATGATTTGGCTTTCAAAAGGGATTTCTATCAAAATGTTTTCAACGGTTGTTTGAAAATAGTTTTATCGGTTATATTTTAATATACCGTGATTATGAAATGAAATCCATAATAAATGTAACTGACAACACTCGGTAATTGGGTTTTGAATGAAAATGATAATAAACACTAAGGCATGATGCCATATCAGAGATCGGGTCGTGTAGCGATCGACCTTGGGGGCAGGTCCCGAAACCCAGCTGGGCCACTACGGTGGTGATATCATGGTTTGCCTAGGTAAAAGTAAAATGGTGTTTGATCTAACGAGTAGACTGTACTGTGTCAGGACAGTTCTACTCAAATTGTTTATTTATTTATTTATTTATTTGTTTAAGTTTCCTTGGAATAACTTCTAATAATGCTAAGTTCCTTTGCGTTAAACTATTTTTATAAAACTTAGTCCTACTGAGCCTTTCGCTCACGTTTTATCTGTTTTTAAATTTTTCCCTCTAGGTGGTTTCCCCTTTAGGTTTGGAGAATATTCTTCGGACCGAACACAGGAGCAATAGGAGGATTATTTTATCTTTTTATTAATTAATCAAGGCATGTAAGGTCTTAACTTTATTTGTACTGGGACTGTAATTGTATTTATGATATTGTCAGATCCATGTGTGTGCACAAGTTGTGGGTTGTGGAACCCCTACTCGCCATTTTTATTTAATATTATTATTTGTTTAATATTTTATAAATTCTTTTATAAAATGTGGTGGAAATCTTCCTATTTCTTACCTAATTTCAATTAAATTCTCTTTTAATTAACCCAAATATTCTGCCACGTCACCTCCCGTACTCCGGGGCGTGACAGAATGGTATCAGAGCTCAAGGTTATGAACCTTGGGAATTGTGCACACATAGGTTTGACAATAAAATACCTCTGACAGTCCAAATTTTGTTTTCAGAAGTGAGAGAATGGCACCTAGACGTCGTTCGACAGCTGACGCCGAGTTCGGAAATGACGAGAGCATGATGAGGTCTATGTTTGCGGCTTTCCGGCAGATGGCAGCCAGGGCTAGACCGAAAGACTCCAGTGTTGGTAGTCGGCATGCTTTCTTTAAGGAATTTCGACGGGCGTCTATTCCGACTTTTGATGGCAATGGGGATCCGCAGTTAGCAGAGTATTGGTTGGATTCGATCTTAAAGCATCTAGATACCCTTGGTGTGCCTGAGGAGTATCGTGTGGAATTCGCGGCGTATAAGCTCGAGGGTGGCGCCAACACTTGGTGGAAGCAGACTAAGCGCCTGGAGCGCGGTGGTGATATCAGTTGGGACAAGTTCGAGGAGCTGTTCTATGATCGGTATTTTCCGCAGGGATATAGAGACCAGAAAGCAGCTGAGTTTTATAGATTGCAGCAGGGTGATCTATCAGTTCGGGAGTATGAGGCAAAGTTTAACGAGTTGGCCAGGTTTGCTCCATCAGCGGTAGCATCCGAGCGTGAAAAGTGTATTAAGTTTCAGGAGGGACTCAAGGCTCCTATTCGGCGGCAGTTGGTTGCTCTACGGCTTAGAAGTTTCGGAGAGCTTGTGTCGTCGGCGATCTCCGTGGAGAATGATTATGTGCATTATTGTGAGGATCGAGCCAAAGCTTCGGGAGGACCGCAGAGGAGTGGCAGGAAGAGCATTAGTAGTCGTCCAGCTCCGGGGAAAGGCAAGCAAGGCGGTGCGACCAGTGGCAGCAGCAGTTTGTCTGGCAGCGGGCGCAGCAATCCCTACAGCTTTCATTGTCATTTCTGTCAGCAGCCCGGACACATCAAGAGAAATTGCCCGATCAGGAGTACTCGTCTTGGATCGCAGACCGGGGAGGATGCCAGTCGTCAGCCTCAGCCTCAGACCCTACCTCCGCCTCCGCAGTACCCGCAGTTGCAGTATCCGCAGTTTTCTCCTCAGCAATTCTCATATCCGACATGGGGGCAGCAGCTGCAGTATTTTCAGCGCAGTGTTCCTCGGTATAGAGCGCCGAGTACAGGTAGTGTGCAGTCGTCTCCATCTCAGCAGCATCGGCCGAGTAACGCAAGACCCAGCAACGTAGGTAGAGGAAAAGGGAAAGCGCCAGTGCAGGTTCATGCAATGGCATCTGGAGGGTCAGATTCTTAGACTGGTAACGCGGTTGTCGATGGTATGATTTTGGTTTCCAGATCTTTAGCTCGCGTTTTATTTGATACCGGTGCCTCTCATTCTCTCATTTCGAGTTCTTTTGTACATGCCTTGGGATTAGAGATAGAAGAGTTTAATGAACCCCTAGTTATAACTTCTCCCTTGGGACGGGTGTGTGTAAATTGTATGTGTAAATCGTGTAAAATAAAGATTGGGGATGAGATTTTGAAAAGTGATTTGATTATACTCCCCATGAGTTCCTATGATGTAATCTTAGGAATGGAGTGGTTGTCCAAGTATAGTGCAGTTGTGGACTGCCAACTTAGAAAGGTGACCCTAGTGTCTGATAGGGGGACGGTAATCACTTACCAGGGTGGTGGTGATTGGTCAATGAGTGAGCGTCTTATGAAGTCATGTCTAGGAGGGCGAAGGAATCTAGATTGTTTTGCTTTTCTTGCCAATCTGGATTGCGAGCCCTATGTTTCGAGTGGTAGTGTAGCGATTCCGGTGGTTGATGAGTTCGAGGATGTTTTCCCCGACGAGTTATCAGGGTTACCACCGCATCGGGAGATTGAGTTTGGCATCGAGTTGTTTTTAGGGATATCACCGATTTCTATGGCACCTTATCGGATGGCGCCAGCAGAAATGAAGGAATTAAGGAAGCAACTTCAGGAGCTTGCTGATAAAAGGTATATTCGGAATAGCACATCTCTGTGGGGAGCACCTGTTTTGTTTGCTAAGAAGCACGATGGGACTCTCAGGTTATGTGTGGATTATCGGCAGCTGAATCGTGTTACGGTGAAGAACAAGTATCCCTTGCCTAGGATTGATGAGCTATTTGATCAGTTGGGAGGTTCGCGATACTTCTCAAAGATTGATTTGCGTTCAGGTTATCATCAGCTCAGGATCAAGGAAGAGGATATTCCCAAGACAGCTTTTAGGACTCGGTATGGGCACTTCGAGTTTCTGGTTATGTCTTTTGGGTTGACAAATGCTCCAGCAGCTTTTATGGATCTGATGAACAGGGTATTTAGGCCGTATCTGGATCAGTTTGTGATCGTGTTCATCGACGACATTCTTGTGTATTCTAAGACTTGGGAGGAGCATGAGCAGCATCTTCGGATCGTGCTTCAGACTCTGCGGGAGCACCAATTGTATGCTAAGAGGGAAAAGTGTGAGTTTTGGTTGACTGAGGTCAAGTTTCTAGGTCATGTCATCTCGGAGCATGGTATTTCAGTGGATCCATCCAAGATTGAAGCTATATTGGAGTGGGAACGACCAGGGAATGTAGCGGTGATTCGCAGCTTCTTAGGTCTTGCTGGATATTACAGGAAATTTGTAAAGGACTTTTCGAAGATTGCAGCTCCGTTGACAAGATTGATCAAGAAAAATGTCAGGTTTGAGTGGGATGAAGACTGTGAGTCTGCTTTTCAGGAATTGAAGAACCGGTTGACTTCAGCCCCAATGTTGATTATTCCTAGCAGTGATGAGCCATATGAGGTTTATGCTGATGCTTCAGGGCGCGGACTTGGATGCGTGTTGATGCAGCATGGACGTGTGGTTGCGTACGGATCGAGACAGCTATGACCTCACGAGCGGAATTATCCTACTCACGATTTAGAGCTTGCGGCAGTGATCTACGCGCTGAAGATTTGGAGATGTTACTTGTATGGAGCATCGTTTCAGGTCTTCTCCGATCACAAGAGTTTGAGATATTTGTTCACTCAGAGGGATCTTAATCTGAGGCAGCGCAGATGGGTGGAGTACATGGAGGATTATGATTTCGCTTTGCAGTATCATCCCGGGAAAGCTAATGTAGTAGCGGATGCGCTTAGCAGGAAGTCTTCAGGGGTTCTCGCTTGTTTGATTTTTGAGGACTGGAGCAGGGATGCGACAGTGAGTGAGTATCGGCTACTGTATCATGAAGATGGTGATCGAGTTTCGTTATATCATGTGGAAGCGACTCTAGCTCTTGTTCGGATGGTGAAGCAAGGTCAATGGCAGGATCAACATTTGCAGGGGATTTGGTCGCGGATTCAGAACGGGGAGCAGTTCAAGGAATGGAGCGTGCATGCAGATGGGTCGTTGTACTTCTGGGAGCGTCTTGCAGTTCTAGTTATCGCTGAGGTGACGAAAGCCGTTCTAGATGAAGCTCATAGGTCTCAGTTTGCTATTCATCCGGGGAGCACCAAGATGTATCGTGATTTGAAGAGACAATATTGGTGGAGAGGCATGAAGAAAGATGTTCGTGAGTACGTGGCCAAGTGTTCGACGTGTCTTCAGGTGAAGGCTGAGCATCAGAAGCCTACAAGTCAGCTTCAGCCGCTTCCTATTCCAGGGTGGAAATGGGAACATGTGACGATGGATTTCCTCACAGGTTTGCCGAGGACGGAGCAGCGACATGATGCAGTTTGGGTTGTGGTCGACAGGTTGACGAAATTGGCGCATTTCATTCCGTTTAGGTCGACGTGCTCGAGGAAGATTCTCGGGGAGTTGTATATGCAGAACATTGTGAGGTTGCATGGAGTTCCTTTGTCCATCACCTCTGATCGAGACACCAGGTTTAATGCTAAGTACTGGAGGAGTTTTCAGGAGGCTTTGGGTACGGATTTGAACTTCAGTACGGCATTTCATCCTCAGACTGATGGGCAGTCTGAGCGGGTTATCCAGGTTCTCGAGGATATGTTGCGTGCTTGTGCGTTGGACTTCGGCGGGAATTGGAAGCAATGTTTGCATTTAGCGGAGTTCGCGTACAACAATAGTTATCAGGCGAGTATCGGCATGGCACCATTTGAGGCGTTGTATGGGCGACCGTGTCGGTCACCTGTGTGTTGGGCCGAGCCGAAAGATAGAGTTATTCTTGGGCCAGATGAGATTCGTGGCAGCAACGAGAAAGTCGCGGTGATTCAGGATCGGTTGAGAGCAGCTCAGAGTCGGCAGAAGAGCTACGCAGATAGGAGACGTAGACCCTTAGAGTTCGCGGTTGGAGATTTTGTTCTCTTGAGGGTGTCACCTCGTAAGGGAACTATGCGGTTCGGAGTGAGTGGGAAGCTCGCGCCGAGGTATATTGGGCCGTTCGAGATCACTCAACGTGCTGGTGTGGTCGCTTATCGGCTTGATCTTCCGCCCGAACTTTCTCATGTGCACGATGTGTTTCATGTGTCGATGCTTAGGAAGTGTCCACCTGGGCAGGACAAGATAGTTTCGTTTCGCGATGTGCAGGTTCAGGAGGATACGACGTACGAAGAAGTTTCGATTCAGATTATCGACCGGAAAGTGATTAGCTTGCGTCGTCGTGAGATACCGTTGGTAAAGGTCGTGTGGCAGCATCACGGGGTTGATGAAGCCACTTGGGAACTAGAGTCGGGTATGCGGGAGTTATATCCGCATTTGTTTTGTTTTTGAGATGAGTTGTAAATTTCGAGGACGAAATTTCTTTTAGGGGTGGAGAGTTGTAACGCCCCGAAATTTATTTAATGTTAATGTACTATAAATGATGAATTAGTGTGCCATAATTAACGTTTTAACATTTATTAGACTATTTGGTTGGATTTTTGAATTTTTGGTTGTTTTGTTAAATTAATGAATTCGAAGGATTCCTTATTGTTTTAAAATAATGCTTTGAGTTTTAAAACACAACAATTTGTAAAATGTTAAAAATACTCCGTTTTGTAAAACCGTGGGCGGCACATGGTTTTCGCACAGTAAAACCGCCCACCGACTTTCTCTATTTATTTCCTTCCTTCCTCTCTCTCTCCTCACTCTCCCGTGACATTCTCTCTCTCCTCTCTCTCTCTCTCGGCAGCTCTCTTTCTCTCTCAATTCTTTCTCAAATTTTGAACTCCATTTCGAATCCAAGCTTCGGGTTAGCAAGGAGGAAGCTCGGGGACGTGATTTGGCAACCGAAAACGCGGATTGAAGCTTCGATTCGAGGTTAGATTCGAAATTTTTAAACTTTTTACAAAATTTTCAATTTTGTGTATTTTTGAAATCTAGGGTTGTCTAAGCTTAGAAAACCGTGGATTTGTGTTAAATGAACTTAGAACAACTAGAATCTAAGCTTGGATTGAAGAAAAACGGATTGAATTCAAGATTTTTCATTTTTCTCCTCTTTTTCTCATTTTCAGATTTTTGAGGATTTTGAGTTTAAATGTTGTTTAAATGATTCCAAACATGTTCTAGAATGTTTTTCTATCAACTATAGTTGTTTTTCATGCCTGGGATTTGAGAAAAACAGGTTAGAAACAAGATTTGGATTTTGGGGATCGAGAAACCCGTGGCTGGGATTTCTGGGTTTTCCCAGTTCGGCAGGCCGAAGTTCATGTTCGGCAGGCCGGAGTGATGATCGGCAGGCCGGTGTTCTTCCGACCGGCAGGCCGAATCTGGGGAAATGTTCGGCAGGCCGAAGCAGGGCGTCCGGCAGGCCGACCGAGGCATGGAAAATTTTGTGATTTTTACCCGTTTTCACTGTTTTGAACCCTGATTTAAATCCCAACCTTATAGGATGATTTTAAAGGTACAAATGGCACACTAGGACATCATGAAATGATTTAGTAACATAGAATGTCTCAAACTAGATATTGATTGACTTAGTTGGTATCTAGGATTGTTCGTGGTTCCGTGGAGCTAACGTATAGCGGATCGGGATTACGGTGTGAGGCACCGGCACGAGTATTGAGGTAGGACTTCTATCCTATTTCTTTGGTAGCCTGGTTTTGAAATGATTTGGCTTTCGAAAGGGATTTCTATCAAAATGTTTTCAACGGTTGTTTGAAAATAGTTTTATCGGTTATATTTTAATATGCCGTGATTATGAAATGAATTTCATAATAAATGTAACTGACAACACTCGGTAATTGGGTTTTGAATGAAAATGATAATAAACACTAAGGCATGATGCCATATCAGAGATCGGGTCGTGTAGCGATCGACCTTGGGGGCAGGTCCCGAAACCCAGTTGGGCCACTACGGTGGTGATATCATGGTTTGCCTAGGTAAAAGTAAAATGGTGTTTGATCTAACGAGTAGACTGTACTGTGTCAGGACAGTTCTACTCAAATTGTTTATTTATTTATTTATTTATTTGTTTAAGTTTCCTTGGAATAACTTCTAATAATGCTAAGTTCCTTCGCGTTAAACTATTTTTATAAAACTTAGTCCTACTGAGCCTTTCGCTCACGTTTTATCTGTTTTTAAATTTTTCCCTCTAGGTGGTTTCCCCTTTAGGTTTGGAGAATATTCTTCGGACCGAACACAGGAGCAATAGGAGGATTATTTTATCTTTTTATTAATTAATCAAGGCATGTAAGGTCTTAACTTTATTTGTACTGGGACTGTAATTGTATTTATGATATTGTCAGATCCATGTGTGTGCACAAGTTGTGGGTTGTGGAACCCCTACTCGCGATTTTTATTTAATATTATTATTTGTTTAATATTTTATAAATTCTTTTATAAAATGTGGTGGAAATTTTCCTATTTCTTACTTAATTTCAATTAAATCCTCTTTTAATTAGTCTAAATATTCCACCACGTCACCTCCTGTACTCCGGGGCGTGACACGCAGTTACCCTTCTTTTTTGTATTCCAATTCACATGGACAAAAGACCTGAGCATAAGTTGGGAGCAGAGAAAAGCTCCGAGCATAAGAAGACTATGGATGATGAAGGAAAGAAGCCGAACAGCGCGCTTCAAATCTCAAGGAGATCCAATGCAACATGTCTTCCAATACTAAAATAAAATGGTGGTTGAACGAGCCAACGATGCTCTCATGTGCAAAGTGTTTCCAGCTTCTCCAATTGGACCAGCCTCGACTTGGCTCACGCAACTCCCAATCAAGAGCATTGAGAGTTTCTTTAAGCTATGTGAAGTTTCCTCTCTCGGTATGTTTGCAATAGACAAGGCCAAGTAACTGTGGCCAACCTGTTCAGCATAACAGAAGGAACTAGTAAATCTCTAAAGGCAATTCTGACCAGATTCAGGACCAAGGTCCAACTAATCGATAATTGCGACATGATGATCGTAGCTCAGGCTCTCGCCAAGGCACTCATTCTAGACTCAAAATTTTACCTAGAACTACTAAGTGTAACCCCCCTGGAGATGACCGACTTAATAGCTCGAGCACAAGATGCCATCAGAATTGAAGAAGACAGAGCGAGACGTGGAATGATTACCACAATCTCAAAAGGCCAAAGCTCGACAAGTGGCCTAATGCAGACTATGCAATGGGAATAATGACTGCCCCCTGAAAATCAATGGCCGAAAAGATAGAGAAATGACGGCATACCAAGGATCAACAAAAGACCGAGGACAACCAATAGACCGTCTTCCTAGCTGAAGACGACAGCCAAGATAATTGGGACGAGAATAGGCACCACGGAATCTTCCACGAGCCTGCCCTGCTTCGTACCCCTGACGAGCAAAAGGATAAGACAAAGTTTTGTCGATTCCATAATGACTATGGTCCTATCATGTAGGAATGCTGAACTCTAAGTGGCCAAATTAGAGCCATGGTGCTTAATGGGCAACTCATACACTACAAAAAAAAGAAGAAGAAACTATGCCAGTGGCAGAGGCACCGAAGGCGATCGAACAAACACTGCCCAAATTTTAGTCTGACAAGCAATCCCTAAGCTTGACCTCTACCCCTAAAATACGTCCCATAATGTTGGGACAGCCTGAGAAAAGTGACAAGCAGATGGAACAGGAACGAAGTCATCGTTGACGAGATGAGAGGTTAAAAAAGAGTGAGGCTCATGGTCATCGAGTACAATTCGTAGCAAAACATCTGGAACCAATAGTTCCTATTGCATTCACTCAGTAGAATTTGGTCGATATCTGGCTCCCACATGATGACCCCCTCATCGTTGAAATGTAGATTGGAAATTTATTTATGGGAAGAGTGATAATTGATGGCAGAAGCAACACCCATGTCTTGCTTAAAGATGCTTTAATTAACATGGTATTTAGCCTCGACTCAATCTTTCCAACTACTTCACCCTTGCTCAGTTTCCACTATACTCAAGTCCGGCCTCTTGGGTCTATTACGATCCCAATTATATCACCTGAACGAACCGTTGAAGTCGAACTTTTGGGTTGTTGATTCTCATTCTCTATTTAATGCAATCATGGGACAAGTCTGGATCCACGCCATGTATGGCATAGTCTTCACTTTACAACAAACAATAAGATGCCCATCTTCTAACGAAACTTACACTATCGACATCAGGGCAAGTAAGAAAGATATCAAGCAATGTTACAACCTTGCCTTTGGGGAAGACGCCGCTCAGAGGGCACTAAAACCCCTGGTTGATGACTCATAGCAACCAAAGTGCTACCTCCCAACAGACATGCAAGGGATTGAGGAAGAATCTGATGAGCTTGACTCTATCGAGAAGTTAGTTTAAATTTTCCTCTACGAGATTGAACCTGATAAAAAAGTGCTGGTGGGAGTCTTACTCGATGAACCTGACTATACCGCCTTGGTCAACTTGTTATAGTAGTATAGGGACATTTTGCATGGTCTTACGAAGATATGCCTGGGATAGATCTCGAATTTACTTGCCATAGTCTAAACCTCGATCTGGCATACCCTCCAGCCAAGCAGAAACAATGACGATTTGCGTACGAGTGCAATCAAGTAATTAGTGACGAAGTTCAATAGTTATTGACAGTAGGGTTTGTAAAAAAGGTGAAGTACCTGGACTGGTCTCGAATATCGTGGCCGTAAAAAAGAAGAATGGCAAGTGGAGAGTATTGTCGATTTCTCCAATCTCAACAAAGCTTGCCCCAAAGATAGCTACCCACTTCCAAAGATCGACTAAATGGTTGATGCCACAGCGGGTTTTGAACCTATAAGTTTCCTTGATGTGTATTTAGGCTACAATCAGATTCTGATGAGCAAGGAAGACCAACTCCACACCACTTTCACCTGTGAGCATGTGCTTGTCACCCAGTGCTGCATACTAGAAAATGATTAATAAGATGTTTTCCAAGTAATTGAGGAAGACTATTGAAGCCTACATTGATGACATGATGCTAAAGTTGAGGTAACACTAGACCACTTTATTTGCTTAACGGAATGTTTTGATATCCTGAGAAAGCACAAAATGCGTCTCAATCTAACCAAGTGTCCTTTCGGAGTTTCCTCGAAACAATTCCTTAGGTACATAATCAGTAAAAGGGGGATAGAAGTGAATCCAACCCAAGTGAAGACATTGTCGGAAGTTCAAAAGCCTCAGCCATACAAGACGTTCAAAAGCTAGTTGGAAAAATCGCTGCTTTAAATAGTTTTATTTTGATGTCGACCATTCTACAAGTGTATAAAGCAGTCAGATGAAGCTGATTGAGGAGACGAACAAAGAGAAGCTCTCGATAGTCTGAAAAGTTTCTTAACAATCTACCCATCTTGTCGGCCTCCGAGGCAGGAAAAGATCTTTATGCTTACTTGGCCGTCTCAGAAGTCGCCATAAGTGCAGTTTTGTTTCGAGAAGAATCAGGGAAGCAAAGACCAGTTTCCTACGCCAATCGAATATTACTCGAGGTAGAAACTAGATACACAGTAATGGAAAAACTAGCCTTGGCTTTGGTCAATGCAAGAAAGCGTCTGAAAAATTACTTCGAGTCCCAATAATTATCTTCTTAACTGATCAGCCCTTACAGTAGTATTGGCAAAACCAGATATGTCCAATCGACTAACGAAATGGGCCATCGACTTGGCCACTTATGACGTCAAGTTTCAGCCCTAAACAGCAAAAAAAAAAAAGGGCAATACTAGCCGATTTTCTAATCAAAATTCCATCTTTTGAAAAGTCATTGACAAGGTATATCAGCACTCGACAAGGTATCTCGACTAAAAGGGATTTGGTGACTAAGACTCAAGCTATAGAATTCCAAGGTACTTGAGAATTTCCCTCAAGAAGGATGTCGAGACGATTAAATGAATTAAGAAGCCGAACCACGAATGAAGGAAGATGTGGTCATGTCAAAAAGACCAACCCTGATGCGACATGTGGCCTACTACAGTATCGAATCATTGGGAAAACATAGGATGATGAGATCTTAAAGAGAAGACAAAAAAGAAAGATAACGAGCATTCCTCTTAAGCCATTTTTAAGAAAGGATAGAATGAAAGGCCTAAGATTTAAAAAGGAAGGTGACATGTCAAAGATTAGATGATTGATGTAGCAATTATCAGATCTTTGACGACCTAGCTATAAATAGATTTTTTAAAAGAGAAGGAGGGATCCTTTAGCTCATTTTTCTTCTCTCAGCTATAGTAATATTGTCTAATCCTCTACTCTGCTCTCAATATTTTCATAGTTGTTTAGCTAAAGCTTAGGAGTATCTCTGCAGATCCACCAGCCACATTCAAGTGGTGGAGCTCAAGTCATCCATCAGAGGTCACAGAGCATGTGGGGAATTCATGTCTTGGAAATCCATCTAAACACTGAATACTCCAAAACTATCAACACTTACTTGTTAAAGAGGGAAGATAACAACTGTCAGTAGTCAACATTTGATCACATGATAGAAGTTTTTTTTTTTTTTTTTTGTAGAAATTTTTCCTAATTGAATAAATGTTTGATGTTATTGGTTACCTTGATGCTTTATTGGTTATTTTAAGCAAGATAGACGCCTCTATTCGAAGTATTCAAAGAACATGAGAGATCTTGTCCTGATTATAGGCTGTGGTCTAACTCAACTCTGCAACTAGAGTGATGAGAGTGCAAAAGTATATATTTTCAAGGCTTAAATTATTTATGTATGCTTTTTTTTATCATTAAATCCTCTAATTGATAGCATTTTTATGTTAATAAATATTTTGTGTCTTAGTGTGTAAATATGTTTAAAAATATACTTCTATTGTATTTTTATATTTAATAATATTTTTAGTAATTTTTAGAGTCATTTCGATATGTTAAATATGTGTTTAGTTTATAAATAATCAAAACTATAAAAATAATGTGTGATAATTTATTTTGAGTTTTAAAGTGTTTGTAAATAAGTTTTTAGCTTATAAATATATTCAATTTTATTTTTAGTAATTTCTAAAAATATTTTTGAGTCTTAAATAATATATTTATTAAGGTTTGTTAATTTTAAAAGTTTTTTATTTATTTTTATTGTGTTTTGTGTGTTTTATAATAAAATAAATATTTTTAAATTATTGTAATTATTTTGTTTGTAAAATAATTAATTTTAGTATGCTTATAAATTTTATATTTAAAATCTAGAGAAAAAATAAAGTAAACGGTATAAAAAGGAGCTAAGAACGGACCTTAAATACACAAGAAATTAAAAGAAATTTAAAATTTAAAAAAGAAATGATATGTGGCCGCATGAAACCACTGGATCGCGTCACCGAATCAATCTAGAACGTCCATATGTCGCCAGCTGTCTACTAGTTCTCAGAATCAGCTTTGAACCCAATGTGGTACTTCCCACATGCGCTTGCTCTCCTAACCATGCGATTGGCTCACTTGACCAATCCAATGGTTGAAAAATTCTCTAGTCTTGCACCATCACATCTGATGGCCATGACCGTTGCACATGCCTTTTGTCCTGGTCTGCGCCCACCGGATCTCGAAGTAAGACAAGTACAGTAATGAACGCGTAACAGCACGAAGAAAAGAAAGAAAATTGATTCTTTCAATTGCATCCACGTAGGATGTAACTGACGCGTGAAGAGAAAATAAAGAAAAATAATAAAATAAATAAATAATAAAAATATTAATAAAAAATCTAAATAGTAACTTTTTCCCTTCATATAAACCCCTCTCCCCTTCTTAGAAATTCATCCCCTCGCGGCTTTTTGGCCATTCTCTCTTTCCCTACTTTATTTTTTCTCAACTGCTGACTCAGTCGTATCTTGTTGGGAGGAAACGCTGTTAGGGTATTTTTTTGACTTTTTTTTAATATTAAAATAATATATAAATTAGTGTAAAAAATTTAATGAGATAAAGAGATGATCTTATATATATAGTACTATAGTATAGATTTTAACTCCATATACGCTTTGTAATGTTTAAATTTTTATTGATAAATTATATTTTTCAAGTCTTTAATAATTATTGTTAGAATTGTTATATTACTTATTTTTACATTAATTTAATCATGCTTTATTTGTATAATTTAATTGTAAAAACTTGGACTTTATTTGAGTGAAAATTTCAAATTTTAAGCCATTTTGAGATTTTGAAAAGATTTATAGAAAATATATTAATTCTAGAAATTCTAACACAAATGAATGGACAAAATATCTTAAAGCCCCCCACCCCCCCAAATCAAATCCCACCCCCCACTCTTTCTCTCTTTCTTCTTTTTCTTCCCCTCCCTTTCATGCCAAAAATAGAGAAGGAGCAGCCCCTACCTCTCCCACCCGTCGACTTCTAGTTGCCGCTGCCCTGTACGCACTAGCCAGAAGAACTTGTCACCACCTGAACCTTTAGTCACTGGAGCAACTCCGACCTACTCGTCACCAACTGCAGTGGAGAGTCGTGGGAAGTTTGAAGTTTTCAAACTTCTCCATGTGATTCCGATGCCATCTGGCTTCGCCACCTCCAACTGACCACATCTTCATGCTACTCACATCGATAAGTGTAAGAGCCACCCCTTCATCAGTTCGATCGTTGCCGAATTTCTTTGGGCCACGACACCCTCACTTTGGGGGATTTTTCTAATTTTCTGGTGAACTGGATGCCATTTTGAGAGGCCACCACCAGAACCATATTCCCCTCACTGAGAGCTTCATTTTGGTACCCACCTCGACCACCACCTTCTTCAGTCAACATTAATCAATGCTTGTGAACCATGATCCGTCCATAAAAAAACAACGAAGGTGTATACCAGCCTATTTTCAACGCTTTAGACATGTTTGTGATGTTGAAATTGAGAGAAGGGATTCCAAAAGACGTGAACAACAAACAAAGTTTCAAATTTTAGACTTAACAGTTCCAATTTTTCCAACGGAGAGTTTTTGCCCCTCCTTAGACTTTTCGATAGGAATTTCGACTACCCGAAACTTTTAAAATTTTTAGATAAATATTTTTGTGAAATTTGTGATATAATTCGTTTCATGGATCATAATGGTTGAAATGAATAATTAGAATTTCCTAATTGATTGTGAGGTTGATTATTGATTTAATTAATGTATTGATTTATTTATTATTGTTATATAAATGCCTTGGGTGGTATGTTTTGAAGTTATGGTGTGCCACTATTCTGTGAACTATTTCTTACAGGTTTAAAATTTTGATTTAGTCGAAAAACAGCCGTTATGCTACCGAAATTTTATTAGAACTAACTGAGTTAATAGACTAACCTTTTGAGAGCTTGAGTGAATTGACCCCTTTCCTTGTAATTATGTTTTATGCTGCGTTACTGGATTATGCTATGGTTATCTGGAAAATTCCTCGAGGATTGTTAAACTTTACATTCCTCACGAGGTGCTCATTTAGGGCACAACAGGCACGAGATACTCATTCAAAGCACAACGAACGTCTTTATATTTCTTCCTTTTCTCGTTTCCTTCACTAACGATCGGAACTTGAATGTTAGATTTAACTACGAGTTTCTAACTTCATATAGGATTAGATTGATGGTCTTTTAATGTTTATTTATTTATTTTAATTATCATATTTATTTTTGTTTGTGGATTTAAAAATTGAGTAGTCAGTATTCCTACTGGGCTCTAACTCACTCCTCTTTTCCTCAGGTAATGTTCAGTGCGAACTAGACTGACAAAATAGCTAGAGTGTAGAGGAGCTTGTGAGATTTAACTACGAGTTTCTAACTTCATATAGGATTAGATTGATGGTCTTTTAATGTTTATTTATTTATTTTAATTATCGTCTTTATTTTTGTTTGTGGATTTAAAAATTGAGTAGTCAGTATTCCTAATAGGCTCTAACTCACTCCTCTTTTCCCCAGGTAATGTTCAGTGCGAACTAGACTGACAAAATAGCTAGAGCATAGAGGAGCTTGTGACTAAATTTCTAGGTAATACTTCTAGAGGGATCTTCGTGTTCATAAATATATGTATCTCTTGAAACTTTGATTATCTAAAATAGTACTGGATTGCAATTTAAGAATTTCATCCGTATTTACAGTATGATAAGTGTTATATACTAAGTGAGTGATGCATGATGGACTCTTTGATGAACATATTACTTTATGATAATTATGTATATTCTATCTAAGTTTGACGATGGACACATTACTATGGGTTTAGGAATTAGAATTGAAAAGTAAATAATATATATATATATATATATATATAGAAAATTAGAGTTCCCACTAAAACCCCCGCTTTCATAGATCTTTAAAGTCTTATCACTCTTGTAGCCCATCGCGGATCAACACGTGTCCCACTACTGTAATTGCTCTCAGTGTATTATCCCACTCCGCCAAATGGTTGGGAGCCACGATTCCTTCTTATTCTTTATATAAGGAGATGGTTGCTTCATTGTATAGGGATATAAAAAAAGCATATAAAAACTCTGCCGAAATCATTTCTCATCCTTTTCTTGTAATTTGTACTCAAAATTCATATTATAGTGAAGAACAATGGACGTAGCTCTTTTAACAGGGTGAACCACTATAAATTCTGCGTGTCACACTCTTATTTTTACAGCATTATTTTATTCTATCTACTGCACTTTAACCTTCCACGCTTACTTAAGAGTTAATAGGTCCAATTAATAGTGATTTGAGGGCCCAAATTCCTTGAACATAGTTCTAACGATCCAGATCAATGTTTTCATATTTGATTGTACATCTAACGTCTATAGTTTATAGCATTATTTTATTCTGTCCACTGCACTTTAACCTTGCACACTTACTTAAGAGCTAATAGATCCAATTAACGATGATTTGATGGCCCAAGTTCCTTGAACAGAGTTCTAATGATCCGGATCAAAATTTTCATATTTGATTGTAAATCCACCGTCTACAATCACTGGCCCTAATTTTAGGTTGTGACATTAATTATGTTGTATAATTAATATTAATAATAATGAAATAATGCTCAATTTTATGGAATGTTTTTTACTACAACATGACTTGTAATGTTATTGATTTTAGATATTTCGTAAAATGAGATACTGCTAAATTTAACATAAAAATTTACTCTATTTAAATATAATAATTTTTTATTTATTATTATCTTTTTTATCTTAAAATTATGTTAATTATAATTGTAGTAACATCAGTTATAATTTTCATAATTAGTGTGCAAAATTACTACTAAAAGGTAGTTATTTTGTTACTTTTTATAGGAAAATCTTTACTACATTATAGTTTGCTATATTTTCACTTTTGGTTGACTTGTAAAATTAGTAAAAGTGCTTGCAATTAATGAGAAAAGATATAATAAATCAAATGCTTTAAATAATTATTTAAAGTAAAAATTTCATATCATTAATGAAATATACAAAGGATTCTTGAAGCTTTATCATTTTAATATTATGTTTTAAAATTCTCAAAAATAGTTGTTTTCTTTTAAGTTTTGTTTAGAAAAATCCCTTTTCATTTTAAACCAAAAACTTTTCAATCTTTTAAATAGTCTTCTCCCTATGGATATGACCACCTTTCTATACTACGCACGTCTGCATTTAAAGAATCATTTTAGGCAACACAACACAGAGCATTTTAATGTCGATGAATTTTTTGAATCCAAAAAAGCTCCACAAGAGTTAAACTGTCATTTTTATTTCCTTCCCATTTCTTTCGAACGAATACTTTTCTTGATGCAAAAGGCAACAATTACAATCTTCTGGTACCATCAATAGATATTTGATAAAAATCTTCTAGAACTAGAGCTATATGTTTGAGCCGGGGTGGGGATAATCTGACTCAGTAATAGAAAACAAGCAAAATGATGGGAATTAAAATTACACTCTCTCGGAACTAGTCAAATAAGTGATGCTATGAATTTCCATAACTGGTGCAATTGATGTAGTAAATAACTGATCACCACAGGGATTAGGGACAAAATTCCTAGAATGGTGAATATTTCACAACAAAGTGAGACAAGACAGGCACTTATCTCGCCGTTTTCGAATAAGCAATGGGATTAATAACTCTACTTATAGCTAGCAGATTGGACAATATGCAAACCCATATGTACCAAGGCGCTTGAATGTTGAAGAGGAACACGCAAATAGTTTGTTGCTTAATCAAAGAAAGTAAAGCTGACAAAAGATGTACATACCTCATGCGCGCAATCCAATTAAATTGGCGAGCAAGTTTTCAAGGACAATTTAAGCAGAAACTTCCACTCCGACTTTCTGAATCGAGCTAGTCTGGTTAGTTGTTACCTTCACCATAAAAATTGAAAAAAAAAAAAAAAAAAGAAAGAAAATGAGACCAACAAAATGAGCAAGGGAAATGAGAAATGGTGCATGGGAACATCTTTGTTCTTACAAAAGGCCGTTTTTGAAAGCAATATTAGGAAAGCTCTTATCTATAGTGCCATTTACATTTTAGGAGCTATAATTGCTTTCTCTTTGCAGGAAACATGCGACATCCAATATGAGAAGTTAAAAGGAAATAATTTTATTAGAAATATTCTCCCCAATTAATTATGTCTGCTCCAACAGATAGAGCCTGTAATTGGCAATTTGGGCGTCTAATCTCAAGTCTGTCACAGTAAATATGACAGCTAAGCTTGATTCTTAAGTAGAATGATTTTACTTCACATACTCTCTCTGCCCTGAAAGACGGCAAATCTAATGAGACAAGATCTTTATACCCCATTGTCCCTTTTCCAAATGAATAAAGCCTTAATCTAAGTTTTTGACTGTTTGACAGAGGCATATATGACTGTTCCTTCAACAAGTGTCAGAAAGAAGAAAGCAAAACAAATAAATGAATTCTGGAATATGAATTGCAGCTGGTAGTAGTGGTCTTATTCTCCCTCCATCCTGGCCAAGGGAATTTGAAAAGATGGAATACTAACATAGAAAGATATGCATTTGAAGGTTTGTTCTTTTATCATGCTCTTACCTCCAACAAAACTTCCATCCTTACGAGAAAAGAGGGATAAAAATTCAAAGCTTGGTGCTATAATGAAAAGAACGGATGCTCGATTACAGTATTGGAGACTCGGAATGTAAGTTCCCAAAAAAAAAAACAAAAACAAAAAAAGGGAAAGAAAAAAAATACACACAACACTATATTAGATAAACAAAATAAGCCATAAATGGAAACTGTGTTGTCGGCTTTAAAGGGGTTCTGATTGGATTCTGCACAGGTTGAGGAGCTTATCAACCATGAAAACAACATGGGCTTAATCTTCCAACTTTTTTTGGAATAATTTCTTCGTTCTATAGATAGTGCTCCAAGTATTATACACATTATCATTCAAAACCCAAAAAAAAAAAAAAAGAAAACATTTATGGAATTATTCGATTCTGCACAAGCTGAAACTAACAAGGCAAAAGATGTTCTGATCTGTTTCTGGCTATGCTTTAGAGCTCGTCGACGAGGTAGTACTCTTTGTCTGAGAAGAGGCCGTCGAAATGTTGCTCCGTGGCTGAGAAGTTTGGCTTGAGGATGACTCGGTAAAGAAAATGACATTCTCCTGGTTGTCAGCAAACAATTGCAGTGACCGTGGAAGCGGTGGCAGATTCACGTCCATGATTCCCTCGAGGATTTGAACTACTTGACTCATTGATGGCCTGTGAGCTTCATCATCTTGGATGCACCAACAAGCAACTTTACATACTCTTTCAAGCTCTTCCATGTCTGCATTCCTCTCCAACCTCGAGTCCAATAGGCTCAACACATCGCGCCCTTCAATAATCACACTTGCAGCGAAAGAGGGGAAAAACAACGTTTTCCCATCTTCAGATTGCTCTGAGTTTCTCCTTCCTGATACAAATTCAAAAAGCATCATTCCATAGCTGTAAACATCGGCTTTAGATGTTATTGCCACACCTGCAATCCATTCCGGAGCTAGATAACCTCTTGTTCCTCTCATGGTTGTCAGCACCCGGCTAAAATCCCTTCCAATGAGTTTGGCTAACCCGAAATCCGCAACTTTTGGAAAAAATTCAGCATCTAAAAGGATGTTTTCTGGCTTAATATCACAATGTATGATGCAGTCTCTGCACTTCTCATGCAAATAAACCAAACCCCTTGCTGTGCCCAAAGCAATTTGGTACCTTGTTCTCCAATCCAAGAGATTCGAATTGTTTCCATGAAAAAGATGAGAATCTAGAGAGCCGTTCGACATGTAATCATATACCAACAACTTTTTATTACCCTCGGAGCAGAACCCACGAAGCCGGATAAGATTTACGTGTTGGATTGTTCCAATTGTGCTGACTTCTGTCCGGAACTGCTTCTCTCCTTGGCTAACACTTTCAAGCTTCTTCACAGCAATTACAGTTGAGTCAGCTAGTGTCCCCTTGAACACCGAACCAAAGCCACCGCCACCCAATTTCTCTGAGAAGTTCCTGGTTGCATTCTGCAAATCTCTGTATCCAAATGCCACCAATGAACCCTCCATTGCTTTTCCTGTTCCAGTTGCCTTCCTTCTTCTCAAAATCAAAAACACAATTACAGCAAGTAAAACTGCTACCCCTGCAACTGATCCCACTACAGCACCAATAATGGTTCCCTTGTTATCTTTAGAACTACTACGAATCTCAGAAGCTGCTAGTCGAAGATAAAGAGTCTTTCCACTGCTGTCATCTGCTGAAAGTTGCTCAAGATTTAGGAGGTCTCCTGAGAAAATGGAACAGCCACTGCTATCATAGGCATAAGCGGTGCAAGAACAGTTACTAAGGCAGCTCGACTCACATTCTCCTGAACTCCTTGCTTGTACAGACGTTTGATTTTCTGGTAATGACATGCTAGACATCGGTAGAAATTTATCACTCTCACCATTGGCAACACTGTTGTTTCCACATGCCAGTTCGGTGGTTCTCAAGCATCCGTCAGAATAATCTTCCAAATCCCAATTATTCTGCACCTTTGGCTTAAACCCCGTCAAACAACTACAGAAGGGCATCGAGTTCTCAGTGCAGATTCCATATGCCCCGCACAAAGCATAAACCTCACATTGTTGTCTTGGTTGAGACCAAAACAAGTTCCATCCATTGGTAGACAGCCAATTTAGCTGCTTAGCCTGCCCCGAAACATCCATCACAAACCGAGATATTTGGATAGCAGAGGTCTTATAAACCGAATAGGTAAAATAGCTTTCATTGTCGTTCGAAACAAACTCAAAGTCGTAGATATAACTGCGCCTCATCTCGGGCACCAAGCTGAAAATCTCCCCATTCCAAAGTCCGCTAGTCCAATATCGCTTAGACATATTCCAGAGAATGATATAGGATTTATCACTTATGTCTAACTCGAGAGAGAAGAGGCCCGGAGCAGGGTCCTCCGAATTCTTCCACGAAATAAGACGCTGGGGCTTTTTGGTAATATTGTTGTAAGAAAGTTTACCACCAGGTAGCCATGTGTCAGCAGGATTATCAAAACTTTGCCATAAAGGTGTTGACGAATTGGATCCATCATTTAAGACAAGGTTTCCATTATCTTGAAGAACTGCTTGCACAGAAGCAGAGCCAGTGGAGTTCAAATCAGTGGACCAAATTGGGATTTTGGACTCGTTGAAAAGAACTAAATTTCCATCTGAGATTTTCAGTTCTGAAGAAAATATATCTAAAACCGGCTTCTCCCTATTAGCCACCCAAACTACTGTCTGGGGAGTGACTTGTTTGTACCACATGCCTATATAGTAGTTTGAGGAATTACCTGGTCTGAAGAATCCCAGAACAAAGACCCCACCTGCAGATTCAATAGTCTGGTTACCAGAGATGGATCCATTTGCAGAGATGGTATCAGCACCAAGAGAGAGATTGGTCTTGAGGACAAAGAACAGGAACAGAAGAAGCATGAATCTTGGTTTGGTCATCATATCCATGGCTGCAAATATTTTTTGCAGAAAAGAAGGACAATTTAAAGGTTACTAGAAGTGTTAATTAATTACAATGAAATGGACTAAGAAGAAGAAGAAGAAGAAGAAGAAGAAGAGAAGAGGTGGGGAAGAAAAAGTCTTGAAAGACAGCTGGTTGCTCAGGCCATTTTCCAATTTAAATGCAAAAGCCATTGTCGTGTCCCATGACATCGATGGGACTTTTTGAACTGCCAAGTTACAAGAACACCCCTTGGTGTCAGTTTGGTTGCCTTTTCAGCAATATGGATGGAAAAATCATTTTGACTTACAAGTAGTGTACCTATAAAATTATGGCTTAAATTTAATGCGTAATATATGTGTTTAAATTAAATTTTATTATTTTATTAATAATAAGGTTATAATTTTAATTGTATTTTCAAAGATATATGGAAAAATTATTTTTATTTATAACTTTTGTATTTATAAAATTATAAGCCTTAATTTAATATAAAATGTATTTTTTAAATTGAGTTTTATGATTTTGTTAATAATAAGGTTTTAATGTAAGAAAAAAATTGCTGGTATGCAACCTTATAACAATGGTTTTTTTGTGGGCATTGTGGTAATCTAAACTATTGTTGTTCTGGACGACATTAAAGTCAATACGATCTTAGATTACCGGACACCTTTATTTTTGTCTTTTCCTTCTCTTCTATTTTCAATTCCCATATGATTGAACGATGGTGTTTTGATCTCAACGGCCTAAAACTATTTATATAGATTTTTCGTTTTCACCAACTGGTGTAGAAAAGTTTTGGGCTACGTGTGATGTTGGAATTTCCTCTCTTCTTTTTTTTGGGTTTTATTTTTTGGTGGGCCGACAAGTGTGAAAATCTTCTTGGTGCCAAGCTACGCTACGACTGCCTGCCGCAATTGAAAAGGTCAACATCCACTTCCATTGATGAACACTTCATATGTGTGTGAATGATTTTTCTTTCTGGTCACTCCAAGCATGCCTTGCTTACGTATCAGCACATCAGCTTGCAGTCACAGCCATTCACTTTTGACCATATTTCTTACCATCCAAACATCCATAAGATATTATTAGAAACATTTGAAAAATTAAACTAAGGATTAATTAAATAATTATATTTTTTAAATTTTTATTATTTTTTAATTGATTTTTTTGTTTTTAAAAACTATAAAGGTATTTTTTAAATTTAAAAAATTTACTTCAATTTAATCATTTGTAGACTTTTTTAATTTAAAGACATAAAGATTAGATAAGAATACATTTGACTAAACTTAATTTATTTATGAAATATATGTTTTTTTTAAGAAAAATTTAAAAAATATATGTTAAAATTTAAAAAATCATAAAACTTAAGATTTTTTTTAATTTGATATTTTATTTTAAGATTTTTTTATATTTTTAATATATAAAATATTTATCCGAACCATTTAAAAGTATTCATGTTGTTTTGTTTAATTTTTTTTATTAATAAAAATGAAATTAAAATAAATTTTTAAAATTTTAAAGATAACAAATTAATAAATAGTTAAAATTAAAAATAAATTATATGATTAACCTATTAAACTAATCAAATAAAATGATTTTTTAAAATTTTTATTTGCAAACTAACTTTAGAAGGATCGCATACACCGTCAAACCAACTTCGCAAGAACTCAAAACCATCCCAGTCGTTCAAGACAAATATACATATATTGCTAATTTTGCAATTTAAAGTACTCATTTTAAGAAATTCTCTAATTATTTGTACTAAAACAATATTCATATCCCATGGGGAATAAAAGCCATGCGGGCCCCAAACTTTCTTTTATTTTTCCCCTCCCGTTGCTCTTTCCTCCAGATTTTGGCAACAAAGAACTTTTAGCAAAAATGCTTCAAAATAATAAATAAATAAAAAGTAAGGCGACAAGAAAATGTCAATACACTAGCCAACCCACAAAAAACACCTGTTCACATGTCAAATTCTTTTATCTGGAGAAAAATCTCTCTCTATATATATATTTCTACTTTTGGAGCTGATCATGAACAATGGGTCCACACGAAAACAACCTAAACCGTAGACTTGCTGTGGGTAATAAATATTCACAACCAGCTTGTGGTACTTCGGTTACAGGTTGTCCGTTGCTTGATCATATATAAATTCTTCAAGACAGGCTTCGGTTGACGGGGTCATTTCAACCATGTAATTTTAATGCGTGAAACTTTTATAAATTTTAATGTAAACAAAATTATAGTATAAAATTTTTATATGTTACAAAAAATTTGATCTTGCATTCTAAACATACTCTTAACCTTCAATGGACTCATCAACGCCTTCAAAAAGTTGGCAAGCATTGTCCAATTCAAAAGATCCAATTATTAATATTCACCGTTGATTAAATTTTACTAAAGATAGAAAGTAAATAATGAACATAGGTCATTGTTAACAAGGTTCAATCATTAAACTTACGTCCAAAGGCCACGCCCAGCTATTAAACAATTCATTAAGACAGAAAAACATTACAATCATTAATTAGACTTATACAACATCAAGATTCCCACTTTCGATTGTCGCATCTTTGAGATGCTACTATTACATAGATCTATTTAGCGATCTATTTAACGAGCACCACTCATCTTCTAATTTTAGACATGTTGGATGCATTCCGTGTGCAGAATGTTTTTTGGATAGGTGCGTATACTCTATTTTAAACTTCAACTTCTTCTCTCAAAAAATGCTAAGATCTTGCTCTGAAAACCTCCGTGTAAACCAAGCTCTCTGGACATGTCAACCACGTTAGAAGGTGAGGTTTATATATAGCCCACTCCAAAATCTCAAGAAAATCTCGAATTATAAATTTGAAATTCGAAGTCTGTTATCTCAAGGCACGACTTCGAAACAACATCATCTAATTAAACTTGAATCCGATTTTCTCCAATGTATCTAGACGATTTCTGCTGTGATTCTAAATCTAAATATTCTAAAAAATCTTCATAAATTATCATCGAAGAAAATCACAATCTCCTTTTAAAAGAACCAAAAAACAAATCCTTTTCAAATTTCTAGATTGAATTCAATTTAAATTAGAATTTTTCTCTTTTAAGTCTTTATCCTCATCTCTTTTTTGAATTGTAACTGAACTAATTATCTTTGATTTGAACCGTTCTTCAAATTAGATTCTTCACGATACCATGGAAATTGTCTTTTCATTTTAATTTGAATTCCTAGATAAGTTTTGCCAAAATCTTTGTCAACAAAAACATGTTAATAAAAGCGTTAAACCTAACCCGAGTGGTTGACCAAGACTCCACCTACCAGCACAAAAAAAAATATATAATAATAATAATAATAATAATAAAAGGAAAGACCACCAGATGCCCAATGTTTCTAGATTGCTTTTTTTTTTTTTTTTCCCCTCTCAAGTCAAGCTATTTAAAAATCTTCGATAAATAAACAAATGTGAGCATGAAATGCAAGAATAGACTTTCTCGCAAAAACAGCCTAAGAACACGAGATAACAAATAATAATTATCAAATGAGCTGATACATCAACTATGCCTAACAAGAAAGAAAGAAAGAAACCAATAATGCGACCAATTCTCTGAGCTTCTCCAAACTGTTGAAAGGTTGCTCCATTTGTATGAAGTGTAAAAAGGCATTTTACGCCAGACTAGTTGAAACTTATAAATGTTTGGAAAAAAATAATAATTAGAACTTAGAAGGCTTAATCTCATTTCAACAAAAATAAAGTGTCGTTTCCTGATAAAGTTTGCTGCAATTTAGCGTCGAGTTGTCGTTTTTATCATCACGTTTGTTGTCGTCCAATCACATTTAGGCTTCTTATGCGCCATTGGTCCGAAGTTTACACTTGTGTTCCCTATAGGTTTTTTGCTGCATTAAAGCCCTAAATGTTATTATTTTGTAGCATTTTAATTTTCTATTTTATTCGTCCAATTTTACCGTTACGCGTTTTTTCGCTTATGCATAGTTTTACCACCCTGCATGTGCACTCGAAACAAAAGGTCTTTCCGTAAAAAGAAAAAGGTTTAGTTGCAACCCTAAGCATACCTCTATTGCAAATCCAATCTCAACCTAAGTGCAACACAAGAATAAAATAAAGGATTAGCGTTGTCAAATGCAAATAAGCCTTATGCTTACCTTCTGTTAAATAAAAATGACATCATTTCAGCATAAAACATATTTGTTGTCGTCTTTAGTTGAAGAGGAGACATGTTGATATTTAATTTTTCCTGACTAATTACAAATATGTCTTTAGTTGAAGAGGAGACATGTTGATATTCAATTTTCCCCGACTAATTGTCAAAGTAAAATTAAGATATCATTTGGAACCCAGAATTTTCTGTCGCTTCCTTGAGAAGGACATTAGTTTCATTTAAGAAATCCCATTACGCTTAAAGGGACTAATTCTTTTTCTTTTTTTTTTTTTTTTGAAACAAGAAACCTTGAAAAAGACTAATTGTTTGCAATCGAAAACACGTTTAACATTAACAAGCATTGCCGCCAAAACAAAAAGTCGTTGACAAGTAATGTCATAACCAATTTCAAGGGAAGACATAAAACTCAGGGCAAAAACAGACAGAAACGTAAAAGAAAAATGTGGAAAATTAAAAAGAGCATAAACAGAATCGAATATAGTGAAGAGTTTTTCAATTAAAAAAAGGGCAAGAAAGCTTCATTGAAGATTGCTTTTGTTTTCCAATTGCACCTCCTAAAGTTATTGGCAGATTATGCAAAACCTATTATGTAACTTCATTGAAGATCTCAAGTTAATTTAGTGAGTAAGTCGGTGACATAAAGAATGACAGAAATAAGTACCTTTGATTCGACAGAAACAGCCGTGTACTCTTAAACTGCACGGACTTGAGAACTGTTATTGACTTGAGACACCAGGGTGCCTGAAAAACCAACAGTAATTAAAACTTACTTGCCTACAGAAAACCGTGCTTCTATTATGACACTGTTTCTGCCTCATATAATAGCAAGAAACTTATTCATATATACCATTTAAATTGATCACAATTCACCAATTTCACTTACCAATTCTAAAAAAGAAACCAAAAACAGTATAACATCTATTGGCATTACAGAAAAGATTCACATAACAAGGTATAGCTTTTCAAATCTATACAGCAGTAATTTCTCTGGACAAAAGCAGAGAGAGAGGTAGAGACACAAATGACACATTTGCACTCCCGATATTAAAAGCTTTAGAAGCTGATTCATAAGTGCAAGTCCTCAACATTTAGTTCCTATCCAAAAAAGAAAACCACTCAGAAAGAGTTTTAACAGAAGAATATTTAGTCAGGAGATTCATCTTCCTGAATCTTTGCGCCACACCTTACTCGTCTACATGCACTTACTCTGCTGGCTTGGGCTCGTATGTATTTAACCTTCATGTTCCTTACCAATTTCCTTGCTAGTTCGGTAGCAATATTCCGGGCAAAGGTGGATTTGGTAGCCACACTTATTTCATCTCTCTCTTTCCTTTTATGTTTTTGACATGGTCTTTGTGCTGGTTGGTTTACTCCGCAAAGGCGGCCAAAGTAGTACATAGGATCAACATAGCAAGTTGCCGATGACACAATGCCCTTCATGTTGGCTGGCTGAACAAGCTTTATAAACTTCTCTATCTCAGAATAGGATGAGTGATCAGAGTAGCTAACAGAATAAATGTACTTGTGAAACCTTTGAGCAGATCCTAAACTCCCATTTGACTTATCAGTCTGGACCCCACCATTTTCAGCACATTTACTTTTGTTGTAGCGAGAAGTTAAAAGAGAACCAAAGAGATTGTCACTTCCTTCAGAGGGTTTTACCACCCAAGGAAGACCAGATGGCATGATCCCAATGGTTGGACGCATTGTATTCAGCCCTTCTAAGGTTTCAACACTAAAGCTATAACGAGGAACAGCTCGCACTCTAGTAAGAGAAGTCTTAGTTGTGAACATCTCGTCAAATCCAAGAAGGTGCATGGTTTGCAAGCGTTCTGGCCACACCCAAATCTTTGAAGAAGAAACAATAAATGAGAGTAAGCTCCTAAATAGGACTGATCTAAAGAACTAACAGACAAAAACTTGATTTTAGCACACCAAAAGTAATTCGCAAGAGAAAAATCAAATGCAACTGTTTAAAATAACCTACAATTGGACAGGATGCCAAGCAAAGGAAACAGTGACAACAAGTCAAGCCCCAGAACATTTTGCCAAGAGTATGTCATGCTCTTCCTAGTTATAACCAGACAATTTACGGCTGAAAAGCATATAATTTCTATTACGGGCCTTATACAACAAACCTTTATTTTAAGCACCCGTGAAATGTGAAGCAATAGATCTTCTTTCCCCAAAGAATCAATCCCAATGATGACATCATGGTCAGGATGAGAGGCAATTATATCAACGATCTGTAAACACCCATCAAGACAATTGGTAAGGATAAACAATACTTAATAGTGCATTGATCCTTCAAGCTTTGTGAAAGCACTGAGATTTCTACAATCTTGGATATCAAGTAAATTTTTAACCTTGCCATTTTTGGTATGACATGAGAGCAGGCATGTTTAAAACCATAAGTTTTCAAATTACAATTCAATCTGTCTCTCCTCCGATCCATTTCAGTAAAATACACAGTCCCAACAATCCAAAGAATTTGATTGTATAGACCTAAAAATTTATACCAGCACCCATAGATAGCGAAACCATATGGTTTGAAATAAGCTAAGAATAGCTGATGGTATACCAAGTTGAGAAGCTGCAAGCATAAGATTTTCTTGAACCTTGACTTCCAAGCGTTTAAGAATTTGACAATCTTCTTATAACTAGTCTATACTACCTCTGCGAGAAACAGAAAGGTGCACCTGCTGAGCAGCAAATTCTCGAGGCGGAAAATCGTACGACGGATTGCAGTATGTATTATCCAAGTAAAGGATGTCAACTGCACCGCCATCAAGAGCATTGAGAAGTGTGGTCCTCGCAAGATTTGCCCTTTCACTATTCATTTCCCACCGGAAATCACCAGTGTACAGCAAATAGCCAAAGTCTCCACGAAACAAGAACATAACTGCACCTGCTTATAAACAGAATATAATTCACTCATACAACTTGTAGAGCTTATTATCCTAGCAATTATGTCAGATACACCTTAATTTCAAGTCAGACTATCATAGTAACTACAAACTATGCAATTATCTCATACATTTTGTAGAACATATCATGGCAAATTAGATCATTTATAATCCTGAATTTTGTTTCAGTATTGACATTCAAATTATCTTCTGTAAACATGAACTAAACAGCTGGCCAGCGATTCAATCGAAGTAACTACATCAGATCTAATCCTTACTTTTCGTTGACGACATTCAAACTGTTTTTGGTGCTTAAAGCAAACATTTGATGACCAATCCAATTATACAGCAAAATCATCGTGATTAGATCTCATCGCAGTAATTACATCAGATCTGATAATTATTCTTCACAGACCACAATCAAATTGCTCTTAGACGACGTTAAGCAAACAGTTGGTGAGCCATGCGAAGCGAGGAAACGCACCGGGACAATGGTGAGCGTCGATGGCCATGAAATGGAGGACGCTCGTGGAACCGGTGGAGGGAGAGAGGAGAGAGAGGGAGTGCCAGGAGCCAACGGAGACGATGCGAAGCAAGGAAAGGTTGAAATCAGGGAATTTGAAGGGGAAAAGCTTGGCAGTGAGGCGGGAGCAGAAGATGGGGCCCTTGGACCAGGAAGAAGAGAGGCCGTTGGTGTGGTCGGAGTGGAGGTGAGTCAGGAAGTAGGCCTGGCTCTCGCCGGACCACCGGTCCACGGATATCAGACCCTTCTCCATGGCGGAGAGAGCGATGGCTCAGGACGACATGGGTTGGAGATGGAGGGAGAAATTTGAAATTTTGGGGTATTTAAACTGTCCGGGAGGGGCGAGAAAAAGAATCTATTATTTTGGCGCGGAATTTGTTGCTGGATAATTTAGATCAAATTGCAGTGCAAAGAGAAAATTTAATTAATTAATTAAACTAGATTACATTTCAAAAAATTAAATTAATTAATTTTTTTGAAGCGATTAATTAATTAAACTAAATTACCTATCAAAAAAATAAACTAGATTACATTAAACGTATAACAATTTGAGGCCACAGCGATGTGTATTAAGTCTATACATTTTGAATGTAATTTAAAGAAAAAAAAAGAAAAAAGAACTCAATAAATGAAGCACCTTTCTCTCTGCATTAATGAAACACACTTTTGTAACTGCCAAGCTAGATCTAAAGGTTTCAAAATAAGTTAAATATCTAATAAATAACAAGAAAGTTAATCTCATAACAATGTGTACACAGTCAAATAATTAGAAAAAAATAAATAAATGAAAATTACCAAACAAAAGCTCCAACAACCCATCGGAGGCTGTCTCCATCAACAGTCAGATACGTGGGTGGCAACCTATCAAGGCAGAAGGGTCGCGACTGCGACGGCCCGTCTTTTCAAGCCATCACTAAACTTTCTTAAACATCGTTTCTTAAACTTTAATTTTTCTTACTTAATAAGAAAAATACTGAATAATTTTTTTTTCTTTTCATTCCTTTTAACATACTTGGAAACAGACATAAAAGTTATTACAACTTCTGTTATAAGAGTTGAGACACGCTCAACATTTAACTTAAAACCATTTTAAATCGTTTCTTAAAACTTAATAATAAACATTTACTGAATCATAGCTTCAAACTCAACTTTATAATTATATAAAACATTTCGTAAAGTATATCTTAAAACTTTGAAAACATTTCTTAAAGTTTTGATTTTCTTAATACTTTAAAAACATTATATCAAATAGTAGGAAAATATTTTTCTTTCAACAGCGGAAACTTACTATAGTGGTATCATACCCAAATCTTTGCATCTGTGCTCCGCAACACCGAGCTCTTCAAACAGGTCCTACTAGTCACCCATAGGACTACCTACATCACGAAAGAACTTTTAATGAGCTTTCATTCAGTAAGTTCAAACGTAATCTCACAAATCATTAAAACAAGCTTTATAAGCTTTTCTCATAAAAATCTTTTTCTTAAAATGTTTTTCCTAAACGTTTTTATAAAACATTTCTTAAATGTTTTTCATAAACGTTCTTCATAAACCATTTCTTGTAAACACAAAAATGTTTTTCATAAATATTTAACGTAAAACATTTCTCAAAATGTTTTTCATAACACATAAACATTTCATAACAAGGAATACAGGCAAAAGCAAAATGCATGATTTTCTTTATGCTCAATTATGAACTTTCAATTATGAGCATCCTATAAACATTCATTCCTTACTTTAACTTTTTATCTTTGTTCCTTAACTTTCCTTATCATATAAACTTTACTGTTCGTACCAACATCATTAATCATGCAATCATAAACATGACACTTCTTTTGTAGAAGACTTGATACCATCGAACACCGAGGTCATAACTTTAACTTTATTTGTACATCTCTCATCAAGGATGTCATAACTTTAACTTTACTTTGGTACCTCATAACAAGGAGGCTAGTACAACACTTCCTTATCATCTTTGTTTTACCTTCTTATTAACTTGGTGAGCATAACAAATGCTTACACATTTTAGTGCTATAACTTAGCATTTAAACATTTAGCATGGCAAATGCAAACATGTTACATAACATGACTTAAACTTTAAATCATATTGCATAACACATGCAATCCTACTTTAAATATATTAAAAATCATAACTTGAACTTTTAAAAACGTTATGCATATAAAATGCAACTATACTTTAAACATAGCAATTGCAAATTCATTGCAAATCTTGACTTAAACTTTAAAATCTTTTGCATAACAAATGTAAACGTACTTTAATAAACAACTTGTATAATATTTGCAAACATATATATATATAAGCATTTGAAAATCATTTACTTCATGCTATAGGTGAGGTTTGAACTTATCTGGTCCTAGCTCTAGCGTTCCCGCCTCATTCCTTTTCCTTTCATTAGTAAGCTTTTGTGTCCTGATCAAACGATACCTAACTTGTTAGCTAACTTTTCATATTACCAATCTACTTGATTGGTAACAAAACTTAGTCATTAAATATTCATTTCTTTTTACATAACTTGTATACTATCGGTTTACTTTCCTTTACTTTGTATCTCATTCATATACCTTTCTTTTACTTAGCTTTGTAACCCACCGGGGTTATCTTTCCCTTTACTTAACCCTGTAATCCACCAGGTTATCATTCTTTTTACTTAACTATGTAACCCATCGATTTACCCTTTTCTTTACTTAAACATCCCTTATTAAATTTCCCATCTCATGTGATGGTTTCATTACTTAATGTATTACAAAACATTTTTCGTCTAAGAGCGTTTTGCTAATTTAGAGTGTTCGGCTCCATTTAAGTCATTTTCTTGAAAATGACAATTTTACCCTTAATGAGTTTTTTGACAACTTCGTAACTTGTATACTTCTTGCTTAACTTTTCCTTTCATTTCTTAATGTTATGGAAAAATTCCTAATAAGGAGTGTTTTCCAACATTGGGTGTTTCGAGTCTGTTTTGGCTTTTTTTATAAAATGATCATTTTGGCCTTGACGGGTCTTAGAAAACCTTTGGAACCCGTTTTAAAACATAACTTTCATTTCTTTACTTTTCATATCATTGCAAAAAACCAAACAATAATTTTTCTTTCGTTAAAATCTATTTTTTCAAAACGCTACCATTCTGACCTGTAATGCAAAATTTTTTATATTTTTGCTCTTAACGTTCTTTTTTTTTATTCATTCATTGACTAAACTTTAAATCCTTTAAAACTTAACATCTATGATTTCTCACTACTCACAGCAGTGTAGGAACCTTGGTGAAAACCGTAGTTTTTATATGATTTTATGGTTTTGGCCCGAAATATAAAAATATTTACATTTTTGCCCCTATAACCAAAGATAATCACTTGTACCAAAACAGCCAGCTTTTCACAAAGAATAAAACTTACAAAAGCACCTTGGTTGAACTCTAAACATTTCATAACGTTTTCATTTCTTGAAATTTTGTGCTCAAAATTTCGTAAAATTCATAACTCCTTAACTAAGCAAAATTTTGACAAAATGTCCACATTGTCTTAACAATTTTGATGAGTTCTACAACTTTCATGTTTTAACTTTCCTAAAATTTCAAAGCTAAGGTGGACTTTTGGCTAATTTTTAAATCTACCGAATTTTAGCAAAATTTTACAATTTAGTCCTTTTGGAATTTTGCAAAACTTTGTTCACAAAAGTTGTTTCCCTCACTATGTTGGCAAATTCCATTCCTTACTTAGAACATATTTTAGCCTTTAAGGCCCTCAGAACCCCATTCCTTTGAAACTAGTTAAACTTTACAAAGTTTAACAATTTTTTACTTTTAACCACAAAACCCTTACTTTCTTTCTTTCTATCCTCATCACCATCAATATCAAACATTAAATAATCATGCCATAATATCCATCTTACATGCCTTAGCCCAAAATATTTCATCAAATACTTAGCATGCATAATAAAACATAAACTTTAGCTTAATTAAAAAGACTAGGATTTTACCTAATTCATGCAAAATGCTTGTCCTTCCTTTTGATCACTTGAAACCCTTCAAAGTTTCCTTGACATCAATCCGTAATGCATGGCATAAAAACCCCATCCAAATCATGAACAAAACCCAATGAAAAACATAAAAACCCAAAATAAAAGTTTGGATTTTTACCTCCACCATTCCTAATCCTTGATTTTCAACACTTAGACTTGCTTCAAACATGATTGGAGGCTGAAATTCATCAAAATTTCTTGAGGGACTTTCACAGGAGGGATGGTTTCTGTTGGGAAGGAAAATGAACATTTTCTTGGTTCTTATTTCATGAAACAAATGATAAATACAACTTGATTTTTTACTAAATTTGATGACTCACCAACCTTAGTCATCATTTCACATCATTTGTGATAAAAAGTTAGCTTAACTTGGCAATGTGTAATTGGGCCACCCAAGGGGGTTTGGTAGCAAATTTTCATTCATTTTGGTGTCCCATGGTGGGTCCCACAAAGACTTTTTACACAGTTTAAATTTATACTTACAGTCTTTTTTCTATACCGTTGGTATTCTTTTCTATATAACTCATGAGGTCCCATAACCTCCCATACTTATTTACATCTATCACTTGATATAATTCCTATATTATTTAACGTTGTACAGTCTAAATTTATACTAACAGTATTTTTCTTAACTGCTAGTATATTTTTTATATTGTTACAAGCTTACACAGTATTCCTTACTCATTCATATCCTCCAAATAGTATTATTCCTATACTACTTTAACTTTAAACAGTTCAATACCTACATTGCATTACATTTACAGTGTAATTTTTCATACTATATAACTTTATCAGTGTATTTTTTTACACTATATTATTCTAATACTGTATAATTTTTTAGATTATTACATAGTATTTTTCTTAAACTGTATTTTTTTAACATTTGTTGCAACAAATTTTGCAACAATTAAGCTTTCTAGCTTATTTTCATATCCTTCCTTTTTCATATAAGATTATGGCATGATTTTTACCCTTAAAAATCTTGTTTTTGCTTTTATAAACTTTATCATAAAAATTGAATTAAACAATAATCCTTGTGACATATATTTTTGCTTAACATAATCTTTAAGTTATTGTATTTTTAATGTACTAAAAATACTTGGGTGTCACAGCGACCTCTTCGTGTGATAGGTTGCAATGGACGTGTCACGATCTCCATCATGATGGGTCACAACAGAACCATGATCCAAGTCTCGACCACCATCATGATAGGATTGTGGTCTTGGTTGTGACCACTATCACGATGGTTCGAGAGGTGCTGAGACGATTGTCGCGATTATCTAAGGTCGCAAAGGGCAACTCCCACCCACCAAGACTTGAGTATTTAAAAATGGCCACGGTAAAGCATATCATAGTCTAGTAGCTCATTTTGGATTTTAAATTTTTTTTTATAAAGTTTATGTGTATGGACCGATTTGACTTATAGTGAGATTGTTTATTTTTTTACTATTAAATGTCGATCTGATGGACAAAATAAATGCCTCATTAATGAGGAAAACTATGCTATATCATTATATTTTTCCTTAAAGAGGGGAGGGAAAATAAAATTATCTTGGTACCCTTTTTTTGTGTTCCTTATTAAAAAGATTTTTCTAAACTCTTTTTTTTATATACTTTAGGATACCAATAAAAAGCTTTTAATCTTCAGCAGTAATAATAGGAATCGGTATTGACTATTAGATCGTTTGGAAGTACGGTTAGAACCAACAGTTTTTGTTTGAAAATTGTAGCATGTGAGAGCTTTACACTATAGCTTTTTTACTGTAGAATATGTTTATAGTTGTAACTGATGGTTAGATCTATTTTTCAAAACGGCCTATATAAGGTATAGATGATGTGAAAATTCGCATGTGTACAAATCGACTCAAATAATATAATAATGGGAGAGTATCGTCCTATGATGATTAATATAGCAATTACTGAAATTATAATGTTCTTAACTTTATTTAGACAAAATATATTAAGTTGAAATAAAGAAAATAACTTAAACTAATAAAAATAAAAATAAACAATATTCAATCTCAATTAATAGAAATTCAATGATAATAAAGCACTAAAGTACAAAAGTTTACCAAGTCAAATCCAGTTTGATTCCGATTATCAACTAACATTTGAGTTGGTGAACTTGATGCTTTAGTGCTTTATTTGAATTTTAAGCTCTAGAGACATAAATTTTTCTTGTAATAGCACTTGGCGCTGTGGCACTAAGCATAGAAAAGGCCTTTGTAAATTCTAACACTTTGACACTAAGCTCCCTAGTTCCATATACTGCAATCTCCAATTCTTGTGCAGTGCCACGGCTTTGGCTTTTTTGGCATCACGGCCTTGGTTCCTTTAGTCCAAAATAGCTTTTTCCAAGTTTTTTTCTCCTCAAAACCTTCGGAAACAAATTAAACTTCATTACCAACTAAAAATACCTAACAAATCAAACTAAACACCCAATAAAAACCATTTAGGATTCAAATAACTAGAAATAAAATAAATTTAAACCTAGATAATCTAAAACCTAACTAAACTAAAATAAAACTTTTAAGACTTAGCCATTTTTAATGCAAAATATATGTAAAAATAACTCCATTTTATAGAGTTATCAATAGGGTAAGGGTGTGGTATAAAATAACAATGGAAAGTAGGGCGTGGGGGTGCGGGAGAGCGACGCATAAAAAGGACAACAATCGCTAGGTGATTTTAACGTGCCCTCGTTTGCATGCACAATGCCAACATAGGAAGCCTCCACTCATTTTTTTTTTTTTTCAAATGTTTTATATAGATGTATGTTATATCAGAGTTGCATTATTACAAATAGCCCTCACTGAACAATTGTCTCCTAAATTTAAAAGCCCCACTCCCAATCGATATTAACACTCAATATTTTTTAATAGCCCGATCAAGTGGGCCTAATACATATTAAAGGTCTTTACTTAGTAAAAAAACAAATAAAAGAAAAAAAATTACCTTTTTCCTTCTCTATACAACTCTTCTACTTCTTTTTTTGTCTCATCTCATGTCTTACATGCAACGTCATAGACTTAGAGACCATAGTGGAGGGAAAAAAATCACCCTTTATACGTATCAACCAAGAATGAAAACAAAAGAAAAAGTTTGCTTACTCTTATTTTGTGGCATTGAGTGAAAATGTTGTTAGTTAAATACTCAGCATTCATATTGTTCACATATTCAATTTAGAAAAAAAATAAATAAAATTTGTTTTAAATTTCTAACTTTTACGGGAAAATCCGTCTGAGACAATTGTACTACATTAATAAATATTGATTTTGATTAAACTTTTGTTTTAGTCATAGCCCCCATTGACAAAATTCATGGCCATGTCCCTGCTTATTTGAGCAACAAAGTTATGAAGAAGGATGTTGGAGAGAAGGCAGTGGAAAAAAAAAGGCCGCTTAACATAAGAGTGCATGGAAAGAAAGCAAAGACGTCTGCAAACAGAGTATCAAGGATATGCTAGATAGAGGCGCTCACCGAATTTGTCAATCCGTTCAATATAATTTTAATTTGCCAAATTAGATTGGATTGGATTATGTAAAATCTGGATTAGTTTTTGATTGAGATTTTCCCAATCCATTATATATAGATTGAGTATCTTACAATCTGTATAATACGTGAATCCAAACTATATAATATATATTTTAATAAATATATAAATCTATACACTTACCACACTGGTTCTAATTTTTTTAAGAAAAAATTATTATTCAAAAAAATTATGGATGCAGAACTACTTTAAAGTAATGTTGAGCAATGATGAATGACTAAGACTTTCTTACAATTTTATTTGTTTCTGTAATCCGATCTGTTAGAATACGAATCACTCTAATACTTTATTAAAAAAAACAAAGAAGAATAAAATGAATAAGATAGAACAAGGTTAAACAAATATGCTTATATCAATAGACTAGAAAAAGACAGAAACCTTACTAGCAAAAAGCACTATTAACGAGTTACATGTAAATAGCTCTCATAAACGAGCTCCATATATGACTAGAAGGAAAAAAAAAAGAAGAAGAAAAGAACAAGCTCCATATATATGAAAATTCATGCAAATAAATTTAAACTGCGAAAATATATATATATATATATATATATGTATAAAATTAACATTAATCTTCAAGAACAGCTTTTATGATTAGCTACCCTGTTGCAGTAAGTAACTCATTGGGCCGATTCTACAATACAACAGATATTTTGATACATCTTCCACATGGCAAGCTGAGGATAAGTTAAAGCTGTAAAAGAGAGTTCTGATGTGATAGATTTTTAGACTTATAGCCTCTAGGAATGTGCCTTTACCGGTTGTTTCAGATTTGTTTGTTTCATAGTTCAAATTATGGTTTGAATTATTTTATTATAGTATTTTCTCTTATAAAAATTTAAATCTTTATTCAAATATTTTATTCAATACTCAAACCCTCTTCTATATTGTAGTTAGGGTTTTTTGGTGAAATCATTTTGTTTGCCCGTGCAGGGTAATAAATTTCATAAACAATTTAAATTAAATTTAATATTCAATTATAATTATTTTTTGATATGAGTGATGTAGGACCTGTTTATTTCAATATTCGAATTACAGTTTGAATTATTTTGCTATAGTATTTTCTCTCATAAAAATTTAAATTTTTATTTAAATACTCGATCCAAATAGGCTCGTAGTAACTACAAGACCTATCAACACGTAAAATAAACACGTGAAAGGATAGTTGTTTTTTATGTTAATAAAGAGCTGCCTGCTGTTTAGATGTCGGACTGAACTGTGGACACTTGTTGTGTTTTGGAGATTTCCTTTTTTTTTTTTTTGGGAAGTCTCATTTTCTTTTTTATATTTGTAAGTGTATTATGCAGTTCTAACGACACATGCTGGATAGAAACGACATCAGCCGCTTATCTTGCTACTCAGAATCAAGCGAATTTCACCCACACGCCAACTCATCCTCGCCACCTTGCAGAAATCTCTTGCGTCAAACAGCCACAACTTGTCTATAAAATAATCAATCGTCCACCGGAGATGGTTTTTTTTTTTTTTTTCCCTTGAAAACGACAAACATGATAAACAATCAGAGACAGTCGATAGCTTTTTTTTTGTTGAAAATAAAAAATAAAATAAGCTGGCAGAGTTCGTTCCAATATCTACTAGAAACACTTTGGCGATTTGTGCTGGCAAATGAAATCATCGGTATTTTTTTAATGAAAACAAAATAATCTGACAAATTCTGCTTTGACATATGCAAGATTCCATTGTAGCGGCATGTGCTAGTGACCGTAGAGTTGGAAAAAAAATCAACTAGATTCTGCATTGGCATTTGTCAAATCTTACTTTGATAGCTTGCATCGGCGATCAAAGACGCTCTGTAGTTTTTTTTGTTGAAAATAAGAATCACTATGATGTGATAGATTTCGCTTTAGTATCTACTAAATTCTACTCTCATGAGTGACGTTGATGAGCAGAGATGGTTGAAATATTTTTGAACAAAAAAAAGACAATCTTGTAGATTTTGAACCAACAACTTCAACATTCTACTCTAATGATTCGTACTAGCGACCAGAGATGATCAATAGATTTTTTAATAAAAAATAAAATAATCTGAAAGTTTTGCTTTGACATATGTCAAATTTTACTTTGATAGCCCGACCGGAGATGGTGTTAGAATCAATGTTATAAAAATAAATAAATACTTAGGTCTTCATGATTTTTTTGTGAAATAAATAATAATACAAATATTTCATATATTAATAATGTTTCGCATATTACTTTATATTGATGATTTATATTAAGTAAACATATAATTCATATTGCAACCAAGCATGTGATCCATGATGTATATTAAGTAAACATGTGATTTATGACTAAATTGTGAACATAGGGTCTATGACTATCACAACCAAATCTTTGAATTGGACATATATGGGGTTTATATGCAGATAGATCTTATTCAAAAATTAATAGTCTAGATATGTAGTCCACAGTCTGTGGATAAAGTTGTGCACTTTATTTATGATAAGGCTGTAATAGGGATCTATGTCCAATTGGTTAGAGGAGGCCTATCATGGCTATCTGAGCAAGAAGACTCTATGGTAGCTCTAATGGTGGTCATACATTAGACTGAACCTAAAGTTAAATTGATTTAGTAATAATTTCATTTTGCTTAAATCAATTAGCTTTGATAATCATTTATGTATAATCTTGATCCAGAATTAGATTCATGACTCTATATTTGTTACTAAAGGTAGGATTTTCGATGAACGAAGGTTATTATTGGTATGCTGGAGATGCAACTTATATTCAATAAGAGCATAATTTATAGATATAGAATCTTAGCTCTCTAACAAAGAGTCAATATTATCCTTTCAAGGCATTATTCGGGTTGTGGAAAATATAACGAGGCCTCGGTCATCTGGATGCATGTGGTAATCAAATGAAATTCTATTTGTTTGTTTTATAAAAGGAATGAATTTTTCAATAATAAAATAATGAAATTTTGACACAAAATAATTAGAAAGTAAAGCAAAACCAAGTCCTTCATCTGATTATGATAACATATGAGGATACATATAATATAAGGGGTCATAGACAAGACTAATATATCAAGAGGTCATAGACACTGTATTATTGAAATCCCAAATTCTTTATTTCATTTTCTTTTTAAGAGAAATTTGAACTTATCTCCCTACACTTTTGAGTCCTGAAAGTTTTTCTGCTTATTTGTTTGTGCCTTGTGCAACTTCATGGTAGCTCTTATCAACAAAAGCTTAAGTCCCTTAATGAAATTGGGCATTAAGCAAATTCACTTCCAGTAGACTACAGTTATAAACTAACAGGAGTTATGAACTCTTTTTTGTAAGTTCATTTTCTTTCGAAATAAAAAAAAATCTACTTCAAAAAAATAAAATAAAATTCCTATAGCCTCCGTGTCATTGTGAAACCACACCTCATGCTTGCAATCGCCCACCATAGGGGTCGTGACCTAACTATCATTGCTTCTCATGACTATCGATCCGCGTTGCTTCCTCGTGGGTCAAAATCTTGGCGATTCTAAGATGCCTTGCTAGAGATAGCAACCCACACTGATCCTCGGGACCGTCGGCTATCGTATTGGAGGCTTCCTTTTGGGTTGCGGTGTCGCCGATTATGACGATTACCTTGTTGGTATCTCAACCTTATTGGTTGTGTTAATGTCCTTCAAAAGTAAACATTCTAGAGTGATCATTTATATTCAAAAAGCAAAAAAGGGGTAGCATTCAAAAAATGGTAAAAAAAATTTTGTAGTACAAATAGTGGGTTCCATTTATATAGAATAACAGACATATGACGCATGCCATGTCATCCATAGTTATGTGGAGAGTTAAAATACCGGAACTTACTAGCAATATTAACCTGGGAATAGAGTTAGTACAGCCCATTAATCCAGGCTGCTTGTATGTCTTAGAAAAATTGGATTTACCTCTACAATAGATGACATGTTTTCTCACTATCCCTATTGTCACCTAAGGCATTAGTTTTGGTCTGGATGGCCAAAATAAAGTGAAGTACAAAAACATCAAAAGCACAGTGATAGACTGTACACATGGCCTAACTCATTAATATTGGAATTGATACTAATTACCTACAACGGTGTCTCTTTTTAACGATAACCTAGGAGTTGCTTGCAAATGCAACCATGCAACAAGAATTCAACAAAGATCTAAGAACTTGTGCATACATTTTTCTTTTTGGTTAACAAAAGAATAACATGTTGATAATTGAGGGAAGATTATAAAAAATAAAAAAATCTCTAAAATTTCAATATGTTTGAAGATTTTAAAACATCTTCTGAAGTAAAATTTTTATGTAAAAATTCTGGAAAAATATAAGTAAATATATAAAAATATTGTTTGAAATGTCAAATTTTTGTGAGTTTCCAGTTTAGTTTGTATAAGTGATTTTTGACGCCTCTAGTGAGCCTAGAATAAGTTCTCTTAAATGAAAAATGTGTACAAAAGAAAAGAAAAGAAAAGAAAAGAAAAGAAAGCTGTTCAAATGCAACTTTTTGTGTTTATTATTCATATAATCTTGATTTTGGAAATCACGACGTATATGGAATTTTTAATTCTTTGCATCTAAGCATACCACTTTTATATTCGGCAAATCAGGAGAATAATTTATAATTTTTCTCATTTATGAAATACGATGCCAAAATATTCAACAAACATAAAAGTGACGTGTTCACAATTATATTTAATCCTACCCAAATGATATGGCATGATACTAATATTTAGTCGAAATAAGAAAATCTAAACCAAATATTAGCGTCATAAGACTTGCCTTTAATGTTGACATGTCTAAAATATATTAGTATGTTTAACAATTTAGTTTTAACTTATTAATTCCAACTGATAAAGCTCTCACGTACTACAGTATAAAGTAAAAATATGAAACAGTGTAAAGTTCTCATCTAACAATGTTCTCAAACACTCTAAATTAATTTCTATTATGTAAATTGTAAACCTTGTGATTTATATATTTGACTATCTTCTAATGTTTATTCTATCTTAGAACATCATAAATTTGTTTAAAAAAATTTCCTAGTTTTCGATAATTCCCTCAAACCTTTCACCGATACCCATTTTTTTTTAATTTCCATAAACCAGAGTATAGATATTTTTATCCTCAACAAATGGACAATAAAGCTATCACCGTTGCACTTAGCATTCCAACAAAGGTATTCATGTCTTGTTCCTAGACCCCACCATGTCGGCATTAACAATCATGCTTAACTTTGGTTTGCCTTCACAGCCGTTCATTACTCCTAGTTTGGTCTCTTCTAGTTACCCTCGCTTTCCTTTTACTTATAGCAGGCAATCCACGTCCTCTCTTTTAAGTTGGAAACTTTTGTACATGTAGACATCACGTTAGGACATGGCAATTCATTCGTAGAAGCTGTTCATTTTGGTTTTTCTTCTTCAAGTATATCTCCTATGCAATAAAAAAATAGTATTGTTTTCAAAACATGTGAAAATATTTTTGTTTTAAAAAATAAAAATTTTTAAAAAATTGTATTGAGAGTGTTTTTACAATTATTGCCTCGTAAAACGTGTAAAAATATTTCTAAAAATTCTAAGACTAAAACAAACGGGACCAAAAGATATCCTTATCCTTTTAAATTGGGGTCACCACCACTCACCTCAAATAGTACAAGAGCTTCACACGTAGGAAAAATGATTGGTGCCTGTATAACACCGTAATCAAGAGAAGGTGAGTCTCTTTTATAGAATTCATATTTAGCCTCTTGTTGACATCTCGGTTGAAATCAACAATGTACAAAGCTCTCAACAGCTAAGTAAAAAACAAAAAATTGTTTTAACATAAAGCTCTCACATGCTACAGTTTTTAAATCAATATATTCAGTTCTAACCAACTCTCCCTAAAAACCTATAAATCCGTATTCTATTTATGCTACAGTTTAATATTGTTTTTTTTATATAGAAGCAAAGTGTTCAGTTAAGCAGTCGTGCAATTTGATGCATGTAACATTTTTCTCACGGAATTGTATAGCATGTTTGGCATATTGGTTCGAACTTATCAATTTAAACTATTCACAGTGTTAAAACTTTATATATCTATAGTGTAAAATAAAAGCTACTATAGTGTAAATCTCTTACATGATATATTACTTAATTCATATATTCTTTTAATTCAAATCGATTTGTCAAACATGTTAGTAATTTTTTGGTATAACTTTATTTAATATTACACTTAAATAAATTGAGTATTATATGAACTTACAAACAATGCTGCGACAGAAAATTAAAAAAATATTACTTAGTACCGGATTGTAATTAGTTCATCAATGCTATCAATTTTCCTTGCAAAACATTTTTGTATCATTATGTTGTTGCTTTTTCTCCTGAACGGATTGTGAAACCCCACCTTGATGTAGACTTTTCGGACTCGTTTGGTTCGAGTATTTGAATAGAGTATTTGAATGAAGATTTAAATTTTTGTGAGAGAAAATACTGTAGCAAAATAATTTAAACCGTGATTCGAATATCGAAACAAACGGACCCTTCGTTTCTAGCAAAGCTTTGATGTCGACTTGATTCCTGTGCTTTACGTGAAATGAAAGAGGCACTGAATTAAGATTTGAGACAAATGCTAGGTGTGCCGTGTGCTGTAAGCACTTTAAATCGCTTTTTTTTTCGAACAAATCTATAACTATATAATAGGTGGAAGAGAAAAGTGAGAGTTCTCCTATTGTGCTATTTAAAAATTGCCAAGTTATTTTGTTTTTTGTGGTCTTTTCTTTTTCTTTTTTTTTCTATTTTTTTTGTTTTTCTTACCCCTAAAATTTTATATAGATTAATTACATAATTATACCTCCTAATTTTAACTATTTTTTAACTTTTCCTTTAATTTTTAGAATTTTCAAAGATATCTTTCAAATTTTGAAAAACTTATTTCAATTCCATCCCTATAAATAGAAAAAATTGGGCAAAATAATATTACCCTTATATAGTTATGATAAATATTTTATATATTAAAAACATTAAAAAATCTTAAAATAAAAACATCAAATTTCAAAAAAAGATTTTTAAGTTTTATGACTTTGTAAATTTTAAAATATATTTTTTAAAAATTTTTCTTAAAAAAGCATGAATTTCATAAACAAATTAGGTTTAATTAAATATATTTTTATCTTATCTTCATGTTTATCTAATAAAAAAAAGGACAAATTGAGAAATAATAAAAACTAAAAAGTACAGTTATATAATTAACCCAATTTAAACATCTTTTTGGTCAAAAACACTTTAAAATATCATTCCTTCAATCATACCTTTGATAAATACTTTGATTCTTTTGTAATCCTCTATTGCAATATTTTTTTTTCTTAAATGTATCTTTATTTAAATATCTTTTCGCTTTCATATGTACACTTCAATTAATTTCTCTATTTGATTCAATTTACTCGAGATCCCTTTTTCTTTTTACTATGCTCTATTTATCTATACATAGTATAATATTCAACCAAAATATATGTTTGACTAAGACATATTTTCATCAATCTGCCTTTTTTAATCTTGCATTTTTTAATGAGTCCTATTATAATATTTTTTTATAAAGTACTTCATTGAAATAACTTTTCTCGGACGTATACTTCACTTTTTTTTGTAATTTTTCAAAGTATTATCTTTTGCAAATATTGCCCTTAAAACCATTTAATATTTTATTAGCAACTCTCGCAAATATGATTTTGTCATGAGTAATTATAATTGATTTTCTCCCTTTTTTTCTCTACCAAGAACTTTTTTTTCCCCAAAATATGTTGTACTTCAAAAATACTTTATATTTCATGTTATCCTCTTCTATTCTAAAATATAAAAGTTAATCTTCTTTCTATGTTATTTTAACTTTATTTTTCTTGAAATCTAACCTCCATTGATTGTGATATGGCATTTGTTACTTTTATGAATAAAATATTCAAGTGTGATTTAGATTATAAAATTTCAATTTTTTTCAATAAAAATAGAAAAATTACGTTTAAATAAAATCTAATGAACTCAAACTAAAGCTTAAATGCTTTATAATAAAAAGAGATATAACACACTAAAATAGAATTTTCATGTGCAAAAAGCATATGGTTTCCCGTAGTAAAAATATAAATAAAACTCTTTTGGCCTGATTTTCTTAAATGAGTAGCAACCTAATTGTAAGATTAGCAAAGGGGGGAAAAAGAAGGAAAAAAACTGAAAAGTTAACAGCAAAATTAAAGTATAAAAGTTGTCAACTATCATACTTTCGCTGTCAACAAAAATGGAGAAAATAATAATAATATTAATGAAAGAAAATCTGCCCCTCCTAATTCACCTTATTACTTTTCAATCCCTATTTTGGAATTCTAAATCACCTCAAGCCTATATTATCAATTAATTGTAAAGATAGAACTTAGTGTTACCTTTGAGTTATCTCAGATTCTGCCACAAATAGTAAGGAAAATGACATTCATGCCACCTTATATAAAATAAGTTGAGACGAGACTTGAATTTGAGAGAAGTTAACTCTGATGATGTTTTCTACAAAAGCGAATAACATGAAAAAATGAGACTGAAGGTTTGTAATGTTATATCCAATTTTTGACCGTTAGAGTTGGATCAAAATCATTTTCTAGCCTACGTGACAGCTTAAAATCAAATACTTAAATCTTTTTTTTATATATATATATATACATATATAATCAAATAATATTCTTTTGATGTTAGTATTATATATTTGTAAAACGTTGATTTAGTCAATGAAAAATGACTTTTTTTATTAGAGGTATCCTGTAACTCGAGAAACAAGTGTGGCTTAGGTAAGGCACGGACTAGTTATCCCTCCCTCTCGACGGAGCCTTAACTCGTGAAACAGTTAAAGCACCTGTAAAGTGTAACAAAAGAGTTTTCGGAAACCGAAGCCACGCCATCCAAAAAAATGAAAAAGAAAACTTGAAACTGATAAAGCTGTAGCTGTCAAACGATCCACTTTCTCCTTCCACCTTTCCTTCTCTCTTTTTCTTTTTTATTATTATTATTTAAAAACTCCTTTTCGTGGGATTACAAGATCAATTTAATTTATAATAAGACCATTGGGTATTATTTTTAAAATAAATAAAAATATTTTTATTTAAAATAAATTTTAAAAGTTATATGAAAAATATTTTTAAAAATTTTAAAAACAAAAATAAATAAGGTCAATCTATTTTTTTACACTAAACCCTTTATTTTATCAAACAGAGGTCGAAAGGTGAAACAGGATTGCTCTTTTTATTTATTCCTTTCTCCGGTCAAACAGCGCCTCTATATAATCTCTAATCCCCACCAAGCTTCTTCGCTTTCGCCTCCCTTTGGCACAGGCTTCTTGAGTTTTGACCCTCGTAATCTCTCTCTCTCATCAAAAGCCCAACCAATTCCGAGGCCTATTTCCGTAATTTCGCCATGAACCCGCCACAACTGCCGTCGTCTCATCCCGAACCGCACCGTCCGGTTTCGACCACCGCCCGCATCCCAATGCCATCCCCATCGCGGCTTATTATGACGTCGGCTTCCTCCGGCGCTTCCCAGAGGAGGATCGCGATTGCCGTTGATTTGAGCGACGAGAGCGCCTACGCCGTCCGATGGGCTGTCCAGAATTACCTCCGTCCTGGAGACGCCGTGATCCTCCTCCACGTGCGTCCGACGAGCGTCCTCTACGGCGCCGACTGGGGCTCCGTCGACCTTAACCTCGGCGGCAGCAGCAACGACGTCGTCTCGACGGAGGAGTCTCAGCGTAAGAAGCGGGAGGACGATTTCGACGCCTTCACGACAACTAAGGCGGAGGACCTTGCGCAGCCCCTAGTGGAGGCCCAAATCCCGTTCAAAATCCACATCGTGAAGGACCACGACATGAAAGAGAGGCTTTGCCTGGAGGTGGAGAGGCTAGGGCTGAGCGCCGTCATCATGGGGAGCCGAGGGTTTGGGGCTACTGTTAAGCGGATATCCAAGGGGAGGCTGGGGAGTGTCAGTGATTACTGCGTCCACCATTCCGTTTGTCCGGTGGTGGTTGTGAGGTTTCCGGACGAGAAGGACGAGGTTTGTGACGGCGATGTTGGTGGCGGTGGCGGTGCGATGGCGGTTCAGCAGGTTGACCTGCATCCTGTGCCGGAGGAAGACCAGGAATACCACGATGCTTCAGATGAACCCAAAGGTAAAGGCTCTGTTTGTTATGATTGTTGCGTGATATTTGTGATGAACTGCTTCCCGTTGAAACAAGAAAAAGAAATGAATTCATTCAAGGATGTAGTTTATGAGGAAAAACAGGAAAAAGAAAAAAAAAATTTGTGGTCGAGATTGCAAATGAAGTTCTTCATTTTTTGTTGAGTTGGCTATGAAATTGAAGATGGAAACTTCGAAACAACCTTAAAATAGTTCACTAAAACTGCGAAATTTCGTGCCTTTTTAATTCCGATAAAAGAAGACATGGAGCAGGTGATCATGCTTGATGATGTTTCTACAGCAGTTTTACATGGAATGGAAATATGGGTTTTAGAGAAACTAGTTTTTCATGGCTATATGTTTCAGAGTTTCGTTTTGTGGTATGGTTCAATGGATTGGTGTTTACATGTTTGTGAACACAAGTATATTCACCTTGTATGCCAATTCTCTTTTGACTACTCTGGTTTTCTAATCTATAGAGTGCCAACCAAAGGATGAGAATTAAGTGTTCAAAACTGGCTACTGCCTAGTTGTAAAACTTTGATAGCAAAAAAGGTGTTTATACATCATGGCCAACTTGCATCTCTCTTCTGTGCCTGCAGATGTATAACGATTGTTCAAGCGGAATTGCAAGATTTCTCCTGATTTCAGGTAACAAAATGAATGAATGAATTGGCTGCTATTATTTTCTCGTAATTAGTTATATTCCTTTTGGAGGGTGAGGACGAATTTTGGCTAGGGTGCTAAATTTAGGTTTTCTAGACTCCTTAAAATGTTATCTATTTGGATTACAAACTATAGAACTCGTGCATGGTATTTTTAGAAATCTTGGCCGCATGGTGTTGTTTTTGAGTGCTTGTTTTCTACGAAAGACGGTGTCTTCAATTTCATGTGGTTGTTATCATTTTTTTATTAGAAGAAAATTAGGAAAATGTCCTTTTTTTGCCCTGGTTTAAATAAATGGCTGAACTGTTCATAACTAGAGAAATGATCCAATTTTTTGAAAACTAAATAAATGCCTTTCTTTCATAGTATATCATTGATAGACTCCAATATGTTATTGATGTACTTCATTGATTAACATAATTATACCACTTATTAACAATAATTTATCATTAATAAATTGGTTTATTATTGATCTGTTAATGATTTATTATTAACAATCAATAAATTATCGAGTAAATAAACTTAATCAATATCAAACTTCCTAATTTTCAAAAACATTATCCATTTACTTAAAAAAAAAAACTTGTAAAAAGACTAATTTACCCCAAATCCCTTTTACTAATTATTAACGTATAATATCATTCCTCCCTGATCTTGGAGTTACTTGGAAAATTCAACGCTTAATTGCTTCGTTTTTTTTGGCTTCAGAAACTGACCAAGGCAACCAGGAAGAGAGTTACAAGGTTACAGGGCTGCAAAGTGCTTTAAGATGTGTGGGATTTTCGTGTTGACACTTGTATTTATGCCTTGTAAAAATGAATGAACTGTGACCAATTGCTGTGTATTTTTTCCTTCTCAGCTACCTTTTACAGACCTGACATGTTGATGAAATTCCTTGTTCATGTATAAAATTACTCTTATGTTAACTAGCAATTGTTTTAGTTCAAATCATTTGTTTAATTTTAACTATTAAATGATATCTAACTAATTGTTTTACGTTGCATCATTTAAAAAAATTTAAAATAATGTTTAGGTAACTTTTACTTAAATAACTTTTACATACTTTTATTAAATAGTGTCATAACATGATGCGTTAGATATCATTTGAGACATTAAAAATTAAACGTAAGATTTGAGTTCAACTTTTTATTGAAATCAATTTATTACTTCTTTGGGTTTTTTTTTCCCAATTAATTTGAGAACAGGGATTGAAATTTGAAACTCCACGTCATCATGAAATACTGCCAAGCCATGTTTGCAAACACACTGCAAAAATACCAGACAAGATGCATTTTTTTCCCTCTTTTGAAGGGCTCTGGGCTTTGATGACTGCAAATTACCTAATGAAAGCAAGTACAAGTATTAATCATAGCAATATTTTATATCGTTATTACCTGAAAGACACCCAAGAAAAGAATCTGGGCAGTTGCAAATCAAGTTCAAGTCTGATAATACTGACAGCACAGGAGTTAAAAAAGGTAAACAAGTGAAACGCAATTCAAACAAACCCACAAGCAAACACCAAATAAGAACGCACGCTCTAAAAGCACTAGAAAAAGCATCTCAAAGAGCTCCCAAAGTCCCCTCACTTCTACTCCTGCGCATCGAGAGGTCTGGTCTGAAGTTGAGAGCTTTGCTTCCAAAATCAAAATAATGATACCGATTATGGGACGGTGCTTTAGTCCCAGTCAGAGGCAAGCGGCCGTGCCTGCCCTTTGAGTGTTTTGGAGACAATTGCTGCTTAACTTCCACGGCCATGAGCCGTTGAAGATGATGGCCTCTGAGAAGTAAGAATGTGGCTGCCCTTCCCACTAGCCTTGTGATCTGGTCTGAGGCCACGATCAAACTGGTGCGAACTGATGCCTAGCCGAACTGATCTATCCGCAGAATCCTTCAAAGTACTGGATTTCATTGGTTGTCTGTTGAAGTAAGCCAAATGGGGAAGAAGGCCCTGAAGATATTTCTTCAGCTGGCTATCACCAACATTCTTTTGTGCTGGGTTACCTTCCAAGCTGATGGCTTGCAAGGAATTGTAGTTGGCTGCAAGTTGGCCAAGACATTTGGCTGTTGAGATTTTGTTAAAACCTAAATCCAGCACGGTCAATTTCAATAGGCGATGAAGACCCTCAACCTTGCTAATTTTGTTTTCAGCTAAGTACAACTCCTTCAGAGAGGAACAAGAAGCTAGGCCTTCAAACGTAAAGGTATAGTGTACAACTATCAGTGTCGAGAATTGTTAAACACAGTTTTCAAACTACATTAATTTTAATAATATTGAGAAATGGTTATACAACATAAGGAAACAAATGAAAGAAAGTTAGCAACTCTCTAGGTTATATCCAAACTTTCCCATACCATGTCCAATTCTCAAAATTTGGTTGTAGCTTAGGTCTAGCACACGAAGTCTTGTGAGTTCACGCAAACCCTCTATAGTTGAAATATTGTTTTTTGATAGATTCAAGGTATGAAGTCCTCGTGGAAGAGCACAGGCTGTTATTCTCACTGAAACGAGTAACCAAAAACAGAACAATAATCAGAAAGCAGAACTGATAAACTATTTTCAGTGCCACCAGACCATACCATCGTATACTGATTACTGAACCACTCCACACTTTAGCCCCAAAAAATAAATAAATAAATAAACAAACAAATAAAAAGAGAAAATCAGAGAGATGTAAATAAGAAACCAACAGACGGAGCTGCTAGGGATCAGAACTATTGCATTTCCTGATAGATTGAGCACCCTCAGACTTACAAATGCACTAAGAAACGGGATCACAACTAAGCCATGATTAGCCAGCTGCACTGTGGTAGCAGATGCCCCTAAGGAAGATATATATCTTTTTGCAGCTTCCATGCCAGGAGTGACTTTATCTTCCATCTTTGCAGCAGCCAATCCATTGAAAGTACCGGAATCTCTCTTCATGTTATTGTTACAATCTAATGAATCATTGGTTTCTTCCAAAGGGCTGCAGTGCTGTAGATCGTTAACCCACTCCTCAATATGCTTAATCTTAAAATCTTTGTTTGGCAATCCGTCCGACTGATGAGGCGGGGTCCTTCTGGGAAGGTTTTCACTGTGTTGACCTTGTCCACAACTGGCATGATCCAGTCCTTTGTTAAACCAGAATAGTTGCAGGCCTCACAATTATCATCAACATAAGTTTCAAAAGTGCCTTTCTCAGCTTTACTGATATTATCATCTCCTACTAGTCCTCCCACTGATTGTTTATAGACCTCATGAATGGTAATATCCTTCCACCTCATGTCTGGAACATGCAGATTTTCAAAGGACCTTGAACGTGGACCAAAATGTGCACGATGTGTTGAAATAGTTGTACAAGCACCAAGGTTGGGCAAAGAATATGATTTTACAACCCCATGTGGAGTACGTAGTCCCTGGTCACTACACTCACCAGCCATCTCACCAGATACTGGAGAATTAGAATTATCCTGTTCCTTTTCAGAATGTGGTTGATCCCCAACAAAGAAGATTGATTCATCATTGACAATGTCACAGCTTACTTGAAAAGTGTCCATGGTTGGTGCTTTTTGATAATGATCATGTGGGCTTACTTCACTATCTTTGCTTCCATCTCTTGCCCCAAAGCCATTGTGGTCTCGAGAACCATCACAAGAAAGTCCTTGATCTGTCTCTTCTTCAAGGTCATTGTCTGCAGGAACCCTCCCCTCCCAGTACAATCCACTTCCCAGAGACTGACTTCTCTTCAGGCGCCCTCTACTAGGAACCAATAAGTCACTGTCCATATTAAACTTGTTCTTCATGTCCTCTGACTTCCAACCACGCTCAACAGAAGAAACATGCTTGGCACCATTATTAACTTGAGCATCTCCCACTACTTGTGAGCCCAACAATAAGGGGCTTGTCTTGTTAGGTGAATCCCCTGAAAAAGTACCACGAGAGCAATCTTGCAAGGTCTTGTGTGATGATTCAATTGAAGGATGAAGAGTTTTCTGTTGAAAATGAAATATACCACGTCACAATGAGCCATAATGTATTATAGCAGTTCTATTAAAGTTGTGTTCAACTAAATTAAGTGTTTTGCTTACCTTAGGTTTGTGGGTGTGGACGGGACCATTGAAACACGAAAATCTCACCATTGGCACAATACAAGAGCTACATCCACAAAGAGCCTACCTTTTTTTTGGGTAAACAAACAATGATCAAACTGCACCGGTCATTAATGTCCAGAAGCCTGAAATGAAGACATAGCTTTGCCAAATACAGCAACAAACTATAGTCAAGCTTCCAAAAACTCAACCATTGATGGCCTTAGCCATAATCCAGTGATAACCCCTCAGAAACACGGCACAATCTCCAAACATATGATGATCTGGATGTTCCAACACAAAGCAAAATTAATCTTTCATCGTCACCCCACACCCATTTGCAGGTGCGAGAAGAATTTGATTTTGTTGCAGTGGCCAGAGTGAAAGAGAATCCTTGCCAAATAGGCGAACCCAAATCAAATCATGCATAAGAGATGCTGGCCTGATTATGAAAAAGGGTAAAAAATGAAAAATCATTAGTGACCAGAATGCATGCCTAGACTTTGGAGCAAGCAAACACGACTTCATATGCACATAAAATTTTTAAATGGGCTAACGAAGTATAGCAAAATAGGCATTTGAAATTCAAGTTACAACAAAATTGCAACTTCTAACACCAATAAATTACAGAATAGATCATAATTTCTATGAGGCTTGCTCCTATTTATTTATCATCTTCCATCAATTTTCTTGCATGCACAAATAGATCAATAAGTTCGTTTCTTGAGCTTTTCACTAGGATCTCATTCTCTTCTTCTTCGCATTGAAATAATCACAAAAGGTGTAATTTCACTAAACTAAGGCAGAATCTTAGAAAACAAAAACCAATTAAGAAAATTTAGAATCCCAATTAGCTCCAACAGCAATCTGGGGTATGCTTAAAACCCAATTAAACTCTTGTAAGATCCCATAATTTCTTCACCATATGTCTTCCTTTATCCCATGAGAAAGCATATAGATAATCCTTTAGCATGACTCCAAACTACAGAATTGATAGCTATATTTAATTCCACACATAAAAATTCGGAAAAAATTTCCTCTCTCTTTTTTTTTTTCCCCTCAATTTTCTGCTTACCATTATGCAAGAATCAATGGAAAGCCACAAACCAGAAGGAGATAAAAAAAAAAAAAAAATCATTCCAGTAGTGCGCAAAAACAATAATCAACATAAAAGAGTGATTCACAAAATAAATAATTCGGATAAAAACACCAAGTAATAAATCATAACTGGTGCAAACAAAGATAAATACAAACCAAGAATAGAGCATAACAAAAATGTAAAGGCATGAAAAAAAAAACAAACAAGTTTTTGTTTCCAAAAACCAGAAAGCGAAATTATAGAAGAGCGAAGATTAATGAACGAAATAGGGATATGAGTAATCTGACCTTTGCCTAGCCAGATTGTCAAAGAGCACGCCTTCTATGGAAAAGAAGTGCTTTTTAAGAACAATGGTTTTCCTTCTTCTTCTTCTTCAGCTTCAGCTGCAATATAAAGAACTATATAATATACATATACTCACTTTTACGATTTTTGAAAAAATTAAAAATAAAAATACAAAGCCTGTGGTACGTATGGTTCGTAACAAACGATGATAAGCGAGGAATGCTCGGTCCTACGCTCTAAGCTGTTTTGATGGCTGTGTTTATAAACCCAAACTACGGCATGTTTTTTCGCCTCTGTTTCTTTTCTTTTCTTTTTTTTTTAAGGAGACTTTTTTCTTATTTTAACCTCAAAAATAAGTTTTTTTTTTTATTTTTTTTATTTTTTATTTTAAAGAACCCTGATCAGGAAGGCTCTCAGAGACCGCTAAAAATCGAAATGAATTTTTTAATAAATTTAGCAGTTTAAAAAGATGTGCTCACTAATAAATTACTTACTATTGGATAAACTACTGTAAGGGTTTGGTGGCGAAAAAAGTAAAAAAGTTTGTCTTAATGAAATGAATTTCTGATTTTTTTTTGCAAGGGGAAATAACTAAAACAGCGAAACAGGGTTAAAGAAAATAAACACATTTAACCTCTGATAGGCAAAAATGGTTCCATCACTTTTTCAGTTATAAATATTACAAAACTCTCATATGTTATAATAATAAGAAAAAAAATAACTATAATAAAAATTCTCACATGCTACAGTAAAAATAATTCTAATCAAAGATTCATACCATCTTTTCAAATACCCTATAAAACTCTCTTGATATTTTCTTTCCATTTCCTTTCTTTTTGGTGTAGAATAGAAAGGGGAATAATTTGAGTCCACAAGTTGAATAAGCAGTAAAGGACCTACCTCTCTCCCTTTTTTTTTTCTTTTTTTTTTTGCGTCCCTTTTATTTAACATCTTCTGTTGGTATGAGTAGGGCTGACAATTTGTATTCATGTTTCATATTCGTACCAACACGTTTATAACACGACACAATTATACTAAACATAAACACGACACAATTAATAAATATGCCTAAAATATAAATACAAATACGATACACCTATAACACGTGTAACACAACACGATTAAAAAATAAATATTTAATTTTTTTAAGCCAAAATAAATTATAAGACTTTAAATATTAGTGTAAATAATATAATAATTTTTAATTATTAAATATTTTAAACTGTATTTTCATTTTTTTCTCCAATATTTAAATTATTAAATATTTTAAATTGTATTTTTATTTTATTCTCATTAGAGAAAAATTGTTTTGAAGCATAGACGAAATGCAAGCTTTAGAGGAGAAACTGAGGCATTATATTAGAGAGGAGTTGGGAGACATCTCACTTCACTTTCGATGGTTTCAAAAGCAAAAAAACATAAATAAATATATTAAAAGCTATTATTGAATATCAAATGACAACCCAACGTGGTGCTTGGCAGAGCAAGAAATGCACCTTTAGGTTCAAGGTTCGAATCTTAAACCTCTAAAATTCTTAAATTTTTTTATTTTAAGTTTAAACCTGCAGTAAATGTGCAGGTCGTGCCCAAATAATATACATGCGGTCGTGTCGTTTTCGTATCGTGTCATCGTGTCGTGTCCAAAATTACCGGCTCAAGGTATGAGTGAGTTTTCTTTGTCTTTAACTACGGTTGGTGCCAAGCACTATCCATGTTAGAGGATGGAATGTCACATTTTTTGGGGTGTGTCATGGTCATGATTGCACGTTGGGTGAGGGATGAAGGGTCCCTTTTGTTTTGTTCTTAATGTTAATGGCAAATTAAAGATGTCCAACTATTACTAATAGTGTCAAATTTTGGAAGCCAAGGGACTTGGCATTTTTAGGGAACAAGAAAAGTAATAATTTGTGTATTGCCATTCTTAAAGAAAGAATGATACTTGTTATTGAATACGTTGCTTTAATTTGTGGTGTGAAAGCACCATTTACAACTTTTACAACTTCCAAATGCGTTTTTGATAATGTTGAAACAAATGGGGGACAAAAATAATGAATGAAAAAAAATTACGTAAACCTCTCATGAGCTTTAGCGTAAAACAGTTGTAAAACAAAAGTATGTTATGGTATAAAATTATGACTTGCTACACTATGTTATAGTATACTATTTGAACTCTATTGAAACTTTTTTCCCAAACGTTCTATACGATCAAAATCACCTCTCGGATACAGGCATTTTACGTTCTTGTCATGCTAAAGAAAGTGGCATTCACGTACACTTCTTGCCTGACAACTAGATACTTCTCTTCTATTTGAGATTTGATACTCTCTTTCTGGAGGGATTCGATATTATATGCATATTATAATAACTTTAAAGCGCTGAATGCTAAAGTTGGCCCTCTTTATTCCTTTTTCTTAAAAAAAAAAAAAAAAGAAAAGGAAAAACTTGCATGTTGCTCACGTTGTCTCCTTGATTCTTTTGATTACGTTTGTCTTCTAAGTTTCGTCATTAGATTTTCCCCTCAATCTATATTATTTTCATTTTATTTATTTATTTGTTCTTCCTTTTTTTTTTGCTGGCAAATTGATATGTTGCTTGCTAATGTGCGTCCTAGTTTTGTCTTGTAATTACGATAATGATCGCTTTTGTGGATACGTAGCGTCGTAACGTAAGAATATCATACTTTTTGGCCCCTAAGCTTCAAAAATTTCGACACCACTGCTTTATGCTTTCCAAAAAAAATGTAGTTTCAAGATAATTAGATGGTTGATCAAACATAAAGTTATTTTTTTTTTTACTTGTTAGTATACAAACAAATGTTTTATTTACAAAAAGGGTTGAATTTATTTTCATTCCTTGAACTGTAATCAAATCTTATTTTGATCTTTGACTTTTAAATGTCTCAAAATAAATCCTAGAACTAAGTCATTCTAAACTAATCTTTGTGTCCATCCGACTATTAAATTATCAACGAAAAGGGATTTTAGATGTGTTAATGGTTAATTGGTCGGTTTAAAAATAAAAACCAACAACTAAACTAAAATTAATTTATTTATGGTCAGTTCAGTTGATTTAATGTTTTAGACAAAAACCATATCAAACAAAACCAGTTATTATTTTTTTAGTCAATATAGGGTTAAGTTTCTATTATTTGATAGCCATGCTAAATTTTTCATGTGATTTTAAAGTTTGTCATTTAACTCCAACATAACAAGAATAAATATTGTAATTAAGCTTTCCATCCATAAGATAATATCCAAAATTATTTAGTGTTGTAGGGTACACTTCACAATTTTAAGACTTGCCAATAAATAACTAATAGAAATTATTTTAAAAGTATGAAAAATTCAAATGTACACTTTTGTTGGTTTCAGATTACCAAACCGACCAAGAAAAGGACCGAAACTAACTAGTAATAAAAAAAAAGTAATGTTTTGGTTTATTTTGATTTAGATTGTCGGTTTTTACAGGTTGATATTACTCTTATAGGGCTTTCTTCTTAATAGTCATGCTTTAACGGTAAAAATACAAAATTATAAGCCACACATGGTCCCTTTGTGTTTTTTGCCATCAAAATTTTAATAGTCACATAAGCAGAAGGATTAATTTGGAATAAATTGTAATGACTAGAAAAAATCAAAAAAATAATAAACGTGACTTGGCTAAGTACTTGAAATGTTATGATAGTACATTAAAATAGTTATTTTTAATGTGTTAAACTAAAAGTTTATGATTCATTAATTTCATGTATGAACCAAAAAAGTGGCATTTATAAGAGTCTCAATTAGAATATCTGAATTGAGATTGTCTAACAAAGTGGAATTTTCCAACTTACTTTGAGTAAGTGGAAATTCTATTATGATATTAGTTCAATAAACGATTAAAGCTTATGAATTATTTTTAGCAGAACAAGAATTTTACAGTTTTAAAAAGTACAATAATGTTTACAGGAATTTAAAGTTTACGAATCAAGATTTGATCAATCCAACGCGACACAGAAGTAGACTGTGTAGACCACAAAATTGTTTATAAAAGTACAAAAAAAGAAAACAAAGAAAATCCAAAAAAAAAAAAAAATCAGATTGTGCTTTCTCTCTACTTTCTCTCTCTCCTCAAATCTCGGTCAAGATTTTGGCATCCATTTTCAACACCTCCTGCACCAATGGAAAGCTCTTGTCGAGCTAAGCCCAATGGTGTGTCATGCTGCCCACAACGCCGTCGGAAAAAGCCGCACGTGCCGCGCAAAGTGGCAGAGAAACCCAAACTTTCTGATGAGATATCTTTGTCATCTGACATCCAATCGACGTGATTCTTGTTCCTACACAACCACCATGACGAGAGGAACAAAACCCATGGTTGCACCTCAACAGTCGCTGGATTGCTCCATCCATCTACCACTGTTGCGTGCCACCGTGGTGATCTCGAAACCATTGTTCCATGCGATGTTGAGGAGCCCAACCATGGGGGAAACACTCAAAGGAGGATGGGTGGCAAAACCCTTCAGCCAATTTCAGGCTACAACCACCAGAGCACTGCCACCCATGCCTCCATTTTTGGCCAAGATTGTGGAGCCCGACCAACTATGTTAAGGGCAAAATTAGGTGAAATTGACAACACCATTGAACTCAAAAGAGTCAAATTAGTAGGGGTAGGCCCGAGCTCAGCTACCAACGGAATCCGAACAATACCGGTCAATGCCGGTCAAAATCGGTCAACGGTTGGTTAACGGTAACTTTGGGATTTTGTAATCCAGACCTCCGATCGAAGATCTGACACCGCCTTCCGACTTGTTTTGATGCTCCGAACGCGATGGTGACCTCCGTTTAAGCTAATTCTACTCCGATGAAAACTATTTGGTACCAACTACATACAGATCAAGGTAATTCAAACTACAGTAACAAAGTCCAAAATAATTTTTCTAGCAATGTATGATCTCCCGGAAACATTTCTGGTCATTCATGGTTACTCGAGGAGCACTGCAGAGGATGCCTCGCAGACTGTAGATACAACGAGATCAACTGGACCCGCTTATCTCAAAGTCCAGGTAAGTAGAAATCTCGCCTATACTATGAACGGTCTTAAAATAAAATATTTTAAATGTTTTCATAAAGATTTATGAAAATGCATGATCAATGATTTGTTACATTGTTTTATGCTATAATGTGTGTTATGTTATGATTTATTATGTTATGTTATGCCATGACATGCTATGTGAGGATGTTATGATCAATGTGTGATAAATGCAATATTTGAATTGTATTGTTTAGTCACTCTCAAGTTAAGTATGTTTACGATTTATGATTTATGTGATTGTGATGTTATGTAGTGATAAGTCATGCTACATACACACAATAAGGCAAGTGAAAGTGATAAGAAACGTTCGTACCAGCCTCCTTGTCGTGGGGTACACAAGAAAAGTTAAAGTTATGACATTGTTGTTTGATGATCTCAAGTCTTCTGCAAGGGAAGCACTTAAGTCTTCCATTAGAGAAGCATCATGTTTATGATATCATCATTAATGATGTCGGTACGAACACTAAAGTTTATAAGGAAAGGAAAGTTTAGTAACAAGATAAGTCATAGTTTAAATGATTTAGCTTAAAACAAGTTGGTAAGACAACATAAACTATTCATGCATATTTTTATTAAAATGATTTTTCATTATGTTTTGTGAGACTGATTTCCTATTTACTGAGCTAAAACTCATTTAAGTATGTTCATGCTGTAGGTAAGAAAACCTATCAGCGACATTTGTTGGGCGATGGCAAGCGGTGGACGAATGGTGGAGATGGGTATAAAAACCACTATGGTATGTTTTTGTTGCCGAAATAAAAAAGGTTATTTTTCCATTATTTGATATAGTACTTTCAAAGTTCAAGAAAGTCAAAGTTAAGAAATGTTTTCAAAGTTTAAATTATATTTTACGAAATATTTTATCCAATTATAAAGTTAAGTTTTAAGCTATATTTCAGTAAATGTTTCTTATTAAGTTTTGAAGAAACGATTTACAAAAGGGTTTTAAAGGCATTGGTTGAGTGAGGTCTCAACTTGAAATACGACAATAGTCGCAAAAGTTTTTAAGTATGTTTTAAGGAATGTTTTAAAGGAAGTAATTCTTAAATAATTGTCTTTATATTTAAAAGAAAAGTTTTAAACATATTTTATTATTTTATGTTTTAAGAGATTAATGTCATGAGGTATGCAAAGGTTAAGTTTTTACGAATTATGATTACGTTAAATCATAATGATTATTATGTGACTTTTTTCATGTTTGAGACATTAATGTTAATATGTTAGTTTACGAAATTATGTTTTGAGAAATGATTAATATTTCTTTCAAGATTATATGTTACGAATTCTTTATTATCAAGAATTCATTGAAATAATTAATAACCTGTCATTCTTGATAATAAATTAGTTTAAAGTACTTTTGCATTTTGTTAATGCATAATGTTTTACAGTTTAAGTTATAAGTTTTAAGTTGTATTTGTTATGCAATAAGTTTTAAATAGAATAAGTTATAACTTGCAATGTGTTTGCAAATGTTATACAAGTTATTTTTTAAAATATGTTTTCACTTGTTATGCATAAAGTCACAAAGATTAAGTAAAGGTTTGCAATGTATTTGAAAGGAAAATTTTTATTCCGTAATTTTTAGTACTTTATGTTAAAGTATATTGAAATTACGATTATGTTCAAGTTAAGTAACGGCCACGTAGGCGGGTCATCACAGGTGGTATCACAGAGCATGAACTCATTTTGAGATGTTGTAAACGTTATAAAACAAAATAAAGTAATATTATAGTTTGAAGACCAAAATGGAACTAACAAAAAAAGAGGATAATTTTCACAAATGCTATATTTTGAAACTTAATTTTTATGAATCTTACACACGCTTGAAACATATAATGCCACAAAAAAAAGTATTATGATAGATGAGAGAGAAAGAAGAAAAGAGATTTGTGAAAATGTAAGTGTTTTTTTTTTTTAAATGATCTACTTTTTGGACACTCGATTTGTATAAACTTAATTTCCTAATTTCCAAATTTTTTTTAGTATTCTCCTTTTAAATTTTAAAATGCTTTATGATTATTGTTTTATCACTTTTTTTAATAAAACTTTACAAACATATTTGTGTATATATTCAGGGATTCATAGTACTTAGTTTAAACATACCGCATATAAAATTTAGAATTGTAGTAATGTTGAGTTAAGCGAAAAACTATAAATTTAAAGATTTCTATTTCCTAAAAGACCTGAGCTCGATGAACATATTTGCATGACAAATAAATTATTATCCTTACTTCATAAGACTTGGGCTTTTAAGGATATAACTAGCAGAAATTGTAGTAAATAACACCTTATTCAGAACTAATTGTAGTAAATGTAAGTTTTGAAAATATTTGTGAAAATAGAAAATTAATATTTTAAATAATTTATTTACCTTTTTTTACATTGTAAATAGTTTTTATTTACACATAAATAGATTTAAGATATAAATAATTTATTTATCATCTTGTTTATATTGTAAATAAAATTCTCATTTACATAGTAAATAAATTATATACACCATAAATTTGCTATTTACTATATATTTTTAAAACTTATTATTTACTTCAAAAAGTTTCAAAAATATGCTATTTTCTTCATTCCCTCATGCTTAATAACACTTTGGTGTATTTAATATACATAACATCGCTATTTATTGAAATCCTTTAAATATCACCTATCTTTTAATCTTAGACATAAATGTAGGAAATCCTAAGTCTACTTTTATAATAAAACTTTTCTTATATAAAAATAATTTCTTGTAATAAAAAATAACATATATTGAAACATGTCGTATCACTAAAGTCTTTACATTATTAGGTAGAACTTTTAGTAGTAAAGTTGCCGTCCTCTAAGGGTGTTTATAAAATCTACCAATCCGTACTAGATTGGATTATAAAAAATATATATTGGTTTTGGATTGAGATTCTTTTCAATTATATATGAATTGGATTAAGGATTAAGTATCTTCCAATTTGCATAATCCATGGATCCGAACTATATATTGTATAAATTATATATACATATATATATATAATTTCGATAAATATATAATCCATACTTATACGGTATTGTGTTTATAGTTTATATGCTTAACAAAAGAAGAAGCTTGGCCCAATTATACAGACCAACATTATTTGCTCATGTCTAAAGTTTACAAAAATTTGTTAGTTGTAATATTTTGTAATGCTACAATTTAATTTATTATCAAAGACTTGCATTATATTAGGTTGTAATATGTTAGATTTTATTAAATTATATTATGTTATACCATGTTAATTTTAATTGATAGTTTTTTAAATAAATTTAAAGACTTAATCCATAAATCTACAAAATCCAATTCGATTGGATTGGGGTGATTATAAATTGGTTTTGGATTAGGAAATTCTCAAATCTGATATTACAAATTGGCCCATAATTCATGTAATTCGATCCGTGAATACCTGTACTGTCTTCAATGGTTAGAGTCAAATTCTAAGTCACTAGTTTTCATTTTATATTTTCCCAAAATTGCTTAAAACTAAAATTTTCTTAGCATCATTATTGTAGAGTGATAAAATCATCTTGTAACGGGTGATAAATATGAGAAATGGAGAAAGAGATGAAAAAAGATAAAGAAATTGTAATGACTCATCTTTTTAAGCCGTTACTTGACTTTCTCAAACACAACTTCTTTAAACTTAATCTTACTTTCTACTTGTCAAACACAACTTTCTTTAAACTTAATCTTACTTTCTACTAAGAAAATACTTAATAATTTTTTTTTGCTTCAAAACTTACTTAAAAACATCCTTGAAACTGTTACGACTTTTATTGTAACACAAATTGAGACATAGCTCAATACTTGGCTTTAAAATCATTCAAAATACTTTCTAAAACTCATTAAAAAACATTTATTTTCTTAAAAACATTTAAATTTTAAATAACAGAAAACTTTTTCTTTAAGCAGTAGAAAACTATCGTAGTGGTATCCATATCTAACCTTTGCATCTATCACCATGACACCAAACTCTTCAACTAGTCTTACTGGTTTTTTGTAGAACTACCTACAACATGAAGGAACTTGTAATGAGCTTTCACTCAGTATGTTCTGTTAGACATGTATGCCCTACGGAGTAAAAATATAATAAGTTTTTGGAGACATTTTTATCAATAAAGAATTTATTTATTGTTTATATACTAAATCTTGTCCTCTTTATGTTCATATTTGTTGAATGTATGTCAAGCAACAAAAGTCTAAGACTGTTAGTCTAAACCTTTAAGAATTAGGCATATGATGGATAGATTATACAGAAGACACGATTCTTAAGGTGATGGTCTAAATCATAAGATCCAGAATCAAGGAATAAAGTTAGGCACTTTATTCATATAAAGATTGTTATGTTGTTTATATCTCTATTGGGAGATGGATTGTCTTGACCATCAGAAGTGGACTCCATGAATAGAAACATTGGCACGTTGTCATAAGTGACGATGTGTTGGATCAGGACATAAAGTGAATTGATTTGGATTAATAATTCTGTCTCGGTAAATCGATTTACTTTAGATAATCATTTGTATTGTATCTTAATCCTGAGATGAATAGTGGGCCCGTTGTCTTGACTTGTGTCTTTTGATGTACCAAAGGGTGACACCCACATCTTAATAGTGGTATGCATGCCGGTACGTTAGAGGCATGACTCTTGATAACGTAGACATGTTATTCATAGATATGGAATCCATAGCTTCTCTTTAGGGGTAGTGATATTCTCTTATATGCGCTATCCTGTAATTGAAAAACTGAAGAGCTCAACCATTTGGATACATGGGTGTAACCGAATAGTATACTATATTTGGATGGGAAGTTTTCTAATGGTGATATAATGGAACGTAAGATAAAAATAATCGAGAAGGTAAGACAGAACTTATCTTTAAGCCTATTATAGATCATCCTATGGGGATACGATACACTATGATATGTCATGGAGACTTAGTTATACGGGCTTCGTAATTCTATGTAGTTCGAGAGTGTAGCTCTAAGCTTTTAGTGGAGTAGCGTTGGAGTTGATAATTATGAAATGTATATCTGGGATATTGGGTTTCATAATTATCGGAAGCTTGAACTATATAGGTCCATTTATTTCCCTTTGCTAACTCACAAAATCCTGTAACGATACGTCATGCTTTTTCAATAATTGGTGACTTATGTCAGATTTATTAGATTGTTGAAATTTGAAAGAATCAAATAATTCATGTCTGTTTATCGGGTGAATTAATTTTGTGACAAAATTAATTTAAGATAAACTTGTTGAATTATTAAGATCGTATAATTATTGTCTGTTTATCGGTTGCTTTAATTTTTGAATAAATTAGATCAAGATAAACTTGCAGAATTATTAGGAATTCATTTATTTTATTATAGATTATCTAGATAAAGTTGTTTTAATTAGATAACTTCTCTATTGGGTTATTTGAATTAAAACTGAGATTTTATCCTATAGAATCTCGGGTGAAAAATAAAAGATTCGCTGAGATTTTTTTCGGTAGTTCAGCATGCCGATTCTCAAGTTCTGCCTGCCAATGGGGCAAGTTCGGCCTGCCAATGCGTGGAAAAAAGATCACGCGTTTTCACGCAGATTTCATCAGATATTGATCCGAATTTGATTCTGATTCGAATTTTAAGACCTTATCTGATAAAGACTGACCCTAGACCCAACCTCTATAAATAAGGAGTAAGTCTCATAAGTTATGAAGATCAATTGATAGATTAAGAGTGATACTCTGCTGGTGAGAATCTGAAACTCCCTGAGAGCTCTTGTTCACAAATCACAAACACTAGCTTTGGGTTCTCTTAATTGGTTGGAAGGAGAGTCACCTGGAGGAATACCTGTACGTGTGAGCCCATACTCACTCCGATCGTGGATAGAGAATAGCAAAGAAGACTAGTTGGTTGAGGCTCTTGATAACTCTAGTTTAGAGAGTTATTTCGCCACTTATAATTAGCGAATATTACTATGTTCTTAAGAAAAATTACATGAAACATCCAACTTTTTCATGAAAGTATGCTTTTATTGATGTAGGTTGAAGAAAGAAAGAAAACAAAACAAAAGGGAGCACGAGCACAAGAAATCAGAGAAAAATTACAAATCAAGCACGAGACCGGGACCTTGTTGGCAGAGCTAAAGTGCCGCGGCGCCCAAAGAGCAGCGCCGCAGCGCCCAAAGAGCAGTGCCCAAGGAAAGTCTGAGCAAATAGATGGCAGGAACTCAGCGCCGCGGCGCTGGGAAAGGAGCGCCGCAGCGCTATGGCGGAAAAGAAGAAAAGAACAGAAAAGAAGCGCCGCAACACTTGGAAAGAAGGGCCGCGGCGCTAAGGGGGATTCTGAACCATGATTTTTGGACGTGAAACAAGGGTTTTGTTAATTTAAGAGTAGTATAAATAGAGAACGATGTAATAGTCAAGTAGCTAGGTTTTTATTTTTTCTTCAGAGCGCTGTTTATTTTTCTTAGGAGCCGTCAAGCATTCCGGAGTAAGAAGTGAGAGATTGGTGACAGAATTTCTTGCTCTCTTAACTCTTAATGTTTGATTCAATTAAATTTTTAGTTTTTATTTCTTTTTCAATTATGTTCTAATTTTCTTAGTTAAGGCTATGATGTAACCTAATCATGACGATGTGAATTTCATATTTATGCACCATAATTGATTTTATTCATGTGAGTTATTTGTTATTATGTTTAATGCTTTTAAATGATTAGCTACCATTTAAATTATCTGATGTGCATGTTCAAAACTGAGAAGGGAGAATCATGCAAATGCTTCATCTAACATATAACCATGAATTAAATATGGATAGAGATATATCATATTATTTGTGTGGCTTTATCTAGAAAGTTTATGAATCCTAATGCATTCTGATTTATTTAAATTCACATAAAGATATAGTGAGTTAATAAACTGAGTAGGTTTGCTATACCTAGAGATATGATAGTAAATAATTTAGGAATTTTCGTCATCACATGTGTATTATTAATTAGGTTGCATAATTTTATGAAATTCATATCTAGTGATTATGGTGAAATCAAATGCCTTAACACCTTGTCTTATTGAAGTATCTCTTGAAATTAATTGCAATTTTTATTCTTAATTTAGTACTTTAATTCAGTAGTTTATTCAATCACAACTTCATATGATCAACTAGATAAACCTTAGAGTCAATCCAACTTTAGTACTTAGTTAGATTATTATACAACAGTCCCTGTGAGACGATACTCTTACTCACTTTTGTATTACTTGATCGATAACGTGCACTTGCGTTAGTGAATTTTACCGAACAACTCTTCTGAAACGTTACTTCTCTTCACAGATTACGGGAGTTCTTCGGCATTCAAAGGTTTGTAAGATCTGGTTAATTTATCCGTATAGCGTGTCAAACTTGTGTTTTAAAAAATATTCTGATATAAAATTTTAAAATTCCGTTGCGTATTATTTTTCCAACACGTTCAAACATAATCTCACAAAACATTAAAAACTTTCATCGTAAGACAATATCGCTCTTAAACTTTTATCATAAACCTTTTCTTGTAAACATTTTTCATAAACATATCTTATAACCAAATCATGGAAAGGCATAAAAGCAAAGTCATAATACATGATTCCATTTATGTTCATTTATGAATACCCATTTATGAACTTCTTATTATCATTCATAACTTACTTAAAATTCTTATCATTGTTCTTGTCTTACTTGAACTCGTAGGCTTAAGTGTTCATACCAATATTATCAATTATGAGATTACAAATATAATGCTTCCTTTGTGAAAGACTTAAGACCATCAAATAATGAAGTCATAACTTTAACATTACTTGTATAGCTCACATCTAAAATGCTAGTACGACACTTTAATTAACATCTTTGATTTATCTTCTTGTGAACTTTAGTGAGCATATCAAATGCTAAATATACCACATGTTGTAACTTAATATTTATTTAAACATTAAACATAATAAATGCAAACATATTGCAAATCATAACTTAAACTTTTATACATTATACATAATATATGCAAAGATACTTCAAACATATAAAAAGCATTTAAAAATCATTTTCTTCATGTCATAGGTAAGGTTTGAGACTTACTTTGATAACGCTCTAGCATTCCAACTCTATCCATTCCCTTCTATTAGTTGGCTTTATATCCTGTTCAAATGATACCCGACTATTAGTTAACTTTCGTATTACCGACCTGCTTGATCAATAATACAACTTATATGTAACTGTTCATTTCTTGTACCTAACCTCATTTCTTATCGGCTTATTTTTTCTTTACTTAACTTAAACGTCCTTTAGTCAAATTTCCAGTCTTACTTGACGGTTTCGTTACTTAATATATTACAAAATATTTTCCGTCTAAGGACATTTCGCTAATTTGGAGGGTTGGGGTCCGTTTTAAAGATTTTCTTAAAATGATAATTTTACTCTTAACGGGTTTTTCCATGAGTCTTAAAACTTTACTTAAACTTCTCTTTTTACTTTACCATTCCATAACTTACGGGATGAGGAAAAATTCCCGCTAAGGATCGATTCAGGATCTGTTTTAGTCTTTTATAAAAATGACCATTTTGCCCTTTATGGGTCTTAGAAAACTTTCAGAATCCATTTTAAACAAAACCTAATATTTCTTATTGCTCGTAACATTAAGAAAAATCAAACAAAGGTTTCCTTTCCATAAAAAAAAATATTTTATCAAAACTTTATGGTTTTGATCTGTAATACAAAAATCCTGATATTTTCGCCTTTGACATACTTCCCTTTCTTTTCTTAGTAAAAAAACTTTTAATCCTTTCAAACCTAGAACTTGTGGTCACTCACTGCCCATAGCAGTGCATAAAACCAACATTCCTCAATGAAAATCTAGTTTCATATAGTTTTACAGTTTTTTGCCCATGGGACCAAAAAATGCTTATCTTATGCCAAAACGTGTAGCTTCTTGCATGGATTAAAATTTACAAAAGCCCCTTAGTCTAGTTTAAACCATTTTATAACATTTTCTTTTTTACGAAATTTTGTTCTTAAAATCTCGTAAAACTCATAACTTAAAATCGGGCATAATTGTCACAAGTCGTCTGTGATCCCTAATAGTTTTGACGAGATGTACAACTTTTATGTTTTAATTTTTCTCAAAATCATTCATTTTCATGGCATTCTTGAAAAGGTAGAACCAAAATCAATGTTTTCTAGCTTGCTCTAATCAGAATTTGAGCGGGATTTCTTCACAAAAGAAATTGAAATCAATAATCTCAAAAATATATCATCATTTAATTTTTTCTTTTTGTTTTCTTTTTTCTTTTTATTTTTTAATTGAAATTGAAATGAAATACAAGAGAAATAAATTACAAAACCTCAAATTGAAGCTTCACATAAACACCAAACGTCTTCTCAAAGCATAACTTATAAGTTTGTCTTAGAATAGATCAACGCTTGTGAGTATTGGGTAAAATATAAGAAAAGAACAACTACCGCTAAGCTATATGTACGTGGGTGACCAAGAAAAAGTTTAGGATATATAAAGCTCAAATAGGGTGAACTAGGGGAATTTGTTACAAAAGATTAGCTTGAAGGGCCCAAATGTTCCAAACATGGCCTAATTTACACCCTTAGAGATGTCTAGCCTAAGATTTTGCCTCAAAAGGTAATCAAGTGAGTTCTAGTGTTCTCGGGATCGTGAGGCTACCTATATGCATAAGGCTCTCAAAATATACAATTTGGATTTGTCGACAAAGCTTTCGCACCAAAGACAGAGAAGACGAAGCTTTCGGCGTATCTTCTTCTCCATACAAGGAGGTTGTGAGCACTACCTTCTTTGTGAGCTCAACGTGTGGTGTCAACAGTGAGGTTCTCGGATCAAAGAAATTAGAGAGAGAGAGAGAAAAAGAGAGAGCTCTGTAGCATCGATAGCCTAAAATCGCTGCTTCGACCTCGATGGAGGTGACGCGAGCTCGGAGAGCGTCTTCGGCCATGGTGGAGAGAGCAAAGGAGAGAGAAAGAAAGGGAAAGGTGAAGAGAGAAAGAACGGGTGTAAAAAGGGTAAATTGCTTGAGAGATCTCTAATCTTTTAAAAAATATGCGATTTAGTCTGCTACTTTTTTCCTTTCACTTTAAGTGTAAAAAGATTGATTTAATGACCAAATGTTTAAGCTTTTGTGGTTTTTCTTTACGTGTTGCTTACACGTCCTTAATTTTTTATATGAAAGAAACTAAAATACTCTTAAATAAATTAATAACATTAATTAAAAAAACTCAAAAACTTTAAAATCAAAAGTCAAAATTGTCTCTTTTTTTTTTTTTTCTCTATCTACAGATAGAAAAAACCTTGAACCATGGTGAAAAAAAACCCTTCCCTATCTAAAGTCAACATAAACAAATTGAAGTCAGCACAAATGAAAAATACTATCTAGTGAAAAATAATTGCCTTTAGTTTCAACAAATCCCATAGCTGCCATCGGAAGAGGGAGGGGAGGAGCATACGTCGACATCACCACCTTTTGCCATCGAACCCCTCGTCGAGTCGCACTTGCCTCGTCAGCAATTTAGATTTGCGTTGTATCGTCGTGGAACCAGATCATGAACTCAAATGGTTGCTGTCGAAATCTTAAGCCAACTGTGGAACTAGATTGTGAATTCGTAAACATCGTCGTGATCTACTCTTGTCGTCGCCCAAAGGAGCTCTCGTCAATTTTGTTAATTTCAGATGAGAAGAGAGAGTAGGGGGAGAAGGGCGGGGCGAATCTGGCTGGAATGGGTAGGTTGGGCTCTAAGGTAGGGAGGCTAGGTCTGGGGGGTGGCCGGAGGCCAGTGGTGAGGGTGGAGGTTTTTTTAGTGGTGGGGAGCCCGGGTCTGGGGGGTGGTCGGAGGCCATAACGGAGAATGGGAGGAAGAAAATGGGGTAGGATGCCGTTTTTTTATTTCTTGTTTTCTTATTTGTCGAGGTTGTTATCGTGTGCCCTTAAGCCATGTGGCGAAATCTAATTGATTCTTGTGAGCCCAATCATGCTAAATTTTTTTGAATTTTTCTTTTTATTTTAAAATTAAATTTACCAAAATGCTTCCATCAATCGTCCACACGTGCAACTCACATGATCAATATTAGAAGGCCATTAGTCTGTTTAATCCTTTTGCTTTTAAATTGAAATGCTAGGCCTAGTTCAGCTATAAACGAAAAGTTGAGAATCAAATCACTCTTTAATGTGGACCTTTTGAGCAATTTATCTATTTTAAAAAAATGACTTGTTTGGGGGAAACGCGAAAGAAAGGGAAAAAATCTGTTTTTGTATTATTTTTGGGTTTTTAATTGTTTTAAAATAATAATTTGTTTACATATATTATTTGCTTTACTTTTTTAAAACATCTGCCATTATTTACTATTCCCTTAAAAAAATCTATATCTGGTACAATTTTTATAATTTTTTTCCCTCTACGACTCGTTCTCTGTCAAATCGTGCTTACAATGCGGGGTGAATTGGGCCACAGCGATGAAGGAGGCCCATTTCCTATATTCTTGTGGGCTTGTAATCGATCTCCGTAGGCCCATCATTTCATCTTCTCCACTAAAATGATCCATCCGTTGAGCGCAGAGCAGACGAACTAATTCGAGTACGCTAATGGCGTCGAAGTTGCTTCCATTGAGAAGGCTTTGGAGGCTTTCAAAGCACCCACCGCCATCTTATATATCAGCTTCAAATTACACTTCATATTCCGGCCTCCTAGATGCTCAGAAACCTTGCTATGCCGTCGCTTCTGGAAGCTTCTGCTCTCGATCCCTGAATCTCGATGAAAGTTCTCAAGGCCCCGCCGCCATCGACTACCAGTAGGTCTTTCAATAGGAGGAACTTTCAGATTTTGATTTCTTGTTGTGAAAGATTACGAATTGAAAATTTGGTTTGGTTTTTTTTCGTTATTCTTCTTAGAATTCATACACAGTGAAATCAGAATTCAGGTAAAAGGGAAATTTTGAATAATGCATAAATAAGAAAGGGCTGATTATGAATATGCTAATGATTAATGTGAATACAGTTCTTTGCTGCAGGAGGGTGAATTTCACAAGCTAGCTAATTCCACAATACGTGACCTTCAAGAGAAATTTGAGGTATTTTCTCTTTCAATTCCTTTTTTTTTTAATTTATGTATTACAAATTTGAACGTTATGCGTTTTTTTAAGTTTATTATCTATCCTATTTTGGGTAAATTTGACATCTTTTTAGCCTCCGACTTAATATATGTCATACTTTTGCCCATTAACTTGATGCTTTTGAGGTAATTTTTTCCAAATGCTCCTAGTAATTGAGCATGTCTTTGTTTCTTATAATCCTTGAGCATTGCATTATTTTATTAGGTTTTTCAATTTGTTTTCATAGCTGTGTTGGCTTATTATTTTGATATGTGTTATAAAAGGGGCTACCTTGGAATGCCTTCCCACCCCCACCTCCTTTGTCTTTCTCACCTAACACATACAACATTGTCATTTTTATTTTTCTTTGTTGCAATTCCTTTTATAACTTTCAAAGCTTATAATTTACGGCAAACAATAAATGAAGCATTTGAAATTGCATCATGAATTGTAACACAAAACAGAACAACACATCAAATAAATTATTATTATACTTTTTTTGTTTACAAAATATAGCATTGACGTTTGGTCATTTACATTATAGATGATCTTAAAAAGCTAAGTCTTTGGGTCGATATGGTTCATGGGTTCGAAATATGGTAGTTTGAATTTTTTTTTTATTTGAGATGAGAGTTTGAAAAGTATGGTTTGAAACTGTAATCCTAATTGATGTTTGAATATTAATTATTTTAGATTTGAAAGATAATAAAATCTGAAACTGTATTTGGATATAAAGACTTTTGTGAGAAAAATGTTCAAAACTTGAGTTTCAATATCTTGAACTTAGGGGGGTGTTGAATCCGATTCTATTCTGCTTTTTGAGTTCAAACTCATTGAACCCTTGAAACAAACACACCGTTGGACTCATTGCTAGACTTGATATGTAACTTGCTGGCATGTTTCCTCTTGGGTACCCGACAGGAATATGGAGATTTTGTTCAAGTTGATGGCTTTGACATAGACTATGGGGTGAGATAAATTTCTTTTCTTCCTTGTTCAGAAGAAAAATAGTACTGACTTTGTATGTTGAGACTCTTTTGGAAGATATTATACTCGTTCTAATGCAAATGTGTTCTGAATTTTGGCAGAACGAGGTGTTAACCCTGAAGCTCGGGGATCTGGGAACATATGTTCTGAACAAACAAACTCCTAATAGACAAATTTGGCTGTCTTCCCCAGTAAGGTGATGTTTTATGATGTTTCTTGCTTGGGCTATATGATTTCTATCTTTTGCAATGAACAAGAGCATTTTCTCAAGTTATGTTATATAACATGGCTTTAGACTTGATGCATGATCTTTCAGAAAACCATTTCTGCTTTATGATGCTTAAACTTTTAGCGGAAGGGTGGGATGTCATTTCCATTAAGGGTCCATTCCATTTAACTGGAGCAATGCTTACTTTCTTCTTTTTGAGATTTGTTATGCTCTAATGGAGGAGATTAGGAAAGATATTATTGAGTCAAATTTCATGAATAAAAGGATAGGTAAAAGGCATAGATGCACTAGAGTAGATTGTGTTTGGCAACTAACACCAAAGTTCTAACTACTACAGTGTGAAGCTCTTATATGCTACAGTGTGAAGCAAAGTAAGTTATAATGTAAAACTTTCACATTCTACAGTGTTTAAGTTCGAACTTTAAGTTCCAACTTAGTTCCCAAACACTCTCTAAATTGAAGGTTTAGTTGTGACGTGACTCCATGGGCAATGTAGCCAGCATGGTTTTCTTCTTGTCAGAATTAGTGTCTTTCAAGGTGGTCTATTTTTTCTTTGCAAGGTGAGCTTTTTCATTCTATATTTTTTTATATTCTTTTTTCCGTGCTAGACCAAGGAAAAGTCTCTATACGCTTCATATATTGAGGATACGTATAATTTAATTTGTTGACATGCTTTCTCAGCCTAGGAACTGGACTTTCAAAACTCAAAAAGGGATTATGTCAACATGACTAGTCTAATTAACAATGCTTTAAGACTTCTATCTTTTCAAAGGGATGCTTTACAATCCATATATGCGCAAAAGTAATGTTATTCTGGTATGAACATGGTCCAATCCATCAATGGTGTACTGCAATATGGCCTCGAACCGCTTTAACAGTGCAAAGATAATACGCTGTTTTATTTTTCTTTGTTCCCTACACTCTCCTCCTGGTTGTTATATTGTTGAGGACCTGAGGAATTCTGATGGTGGATCAATGCAAATTCTGATTATGTCTCATGTATCCATTACTAAAGTGTTGTGTTTTCTCATGCAGTGGTCCTTCCAGATTCGACTGGGATCCCGGTGCTCAAGCTTGGGTTTATAGGCGGAACAAAGCAAATTTATTTGAAGTTCTGGAGAGCGAATTGGAGCAACTGTGTGGCGAACCCCTAAACCTTTCTTGACCGCTTCGAAAGCCGCATCCTGTTAGTCTGTCACATAGTTTCTTGCTGAAGATATATTATTCCAAACAGTCCCAACGCTTCTGTTCCTCGGTAGAGCACGGGAAAACGGTGTTTCCTTCTCCATTGTATGCTTAGAAGTTCTCGTGATTATCGCTGGACTCAAGGACGTGGATATTTGTGGCTATGTTTGATAGTCAATAAAAACTTTGCGAAAACCATTTTAGTTTGCTCTCGTGTTTTACATTTAGCAGTTTCTGTGGTCCCTCGTGGTGTATTACCACCCTTTAGGTGGGAAAAAATAAGGGTATTTTTTTTTTTTGACATTAGCTATATAACGATAGTAGTAATAATAACGGTAATAATAATAAAGTAGACTAATCCAAGAGACAATGCAAACAATAAAGTATGCTTTGCCAAGGTCAGTTTCAACTCCAGTGTAGTTCTCACGTGCTATAATATAAATCAAAAGTATGTTATAGTGTAAAGAAGTCACATGCTATAGTATTTTTAGTTCTGACTTTTAGTTTTAACTACGAGTGGACGATCAAACCAAACCGCTTATTTTGAGTAAACCACAAACTAAACTAAATATAGGTTGGTTTATAGATTTTCAAACCAAACTAAATCATTTATATAATCAAATCCAAACCAATTGTAATTGGTTTGGTTTGGATTTTATATTCAATTTAAACTAATATTTATAATTTCTTTTCTTAACTATAATTAGAACTAACATTTTGTTATGATAAATAATTCTCTGTTTCTCAATTATAAATATCAAATAATGCAAGAATGAAGTATTCAATTCATAATATTAGTAAAACATCAAAGCTCAAAACCAAACAAAACTAAAACATTCAAATCCATAAGACATAAAATGCTAAATTTATTATAAGAAATCATTAGCTATGGTTATGATTTATGAATCTAATAATTAATTATTTATTTTTAGAATAATTACTATTAAATTTGGGAGTGCATTTTCTTTTTTAAATATATAATAAAATAATTAATTATCTTTTTACAAATATATAGAATTTATTATTTTTTAAATACAATAAATAGAAATTAATTTGGTTTGGTTTGGTTTGGTTTCTTAGGGTCAAAATCACAAACCAAATCAGTTTAATTGGTTTGGTTTGGTTTGGTTCGATCAGTTTGAAAGATTTGATCGGTTTAGTGTCTATTTCTAGTTTCAACTTATTTCTCAATCAGCTTTCTAATGTAGCATCACTCTATAAACATGGTTGAATACTTGGATGCCTTCAATGATGGACAAACGAAGTTTGAAAATACTCAATATTGACTTGTCCCGTCTGGTCCTACTAAGTGCAGGCTTTCAAATTGACATGGATTTTTCACATATTTGGGACTAAAAGGATAGAAGCTTGAAATTTGAATCCGTCTTGTCGTTTCCTCCCCTGCGATTCACAATTCTTGTTTTAGTAACGTGAATTCACTTATGGAAGTCCTCGTGCGGTTTCTCAGTCTCACACAGTTACGTCTCTTGCCAGATTTGGACCAGCAACATCGTAACTTGGATTACGTGCAAGAACAAAGAGCACTACAAAAGGCATCAAAATGACAACCACCTTTCTTGGCCCTCACATGTGATATGGAATAATGGAGTAGCTGCACCTAGATTTTAGAGAAAAAAACTTGGTTAAATAAAGAAGTCTTTTTCAAGTTGCAAAAGAAGAGATAAAGGATGAAGCAGTAGGATTAGGAGCCTTTAACCTCTGTTTGACACAACAATTTGAAGTTCAAAGTCTCTACAGTATAGGGCCGGCAATTTGAGTCATGACACGATGACACGACATGAATCCGACACCTAAAATGCGGGTTAGGGTTGAAAAAATAGGCATTGGGTTGGAATTGGGTCGAACCCATCTGACTCGCACAAAAAACTAGTTGGGTTTGGGTCAACCCGAACAACACGAAATCAACCCAAAATAACCCGCCAAAATTGTGTCGAAATAAGGTTGACTTGAAAATTAACTTAAAAATTGTTAATTAACTCGTGTAATCCAAATTGAACTCGTGTGACCTTAATGTAACTCATATAACCTAAAATTAATTTTAATGTGTCAAATTAGTCTAAGTTTTATTTACCAACTTTTCCTTTTCTTTCTGTTTTATTTTTTCCTATTAATTTATCCTTTTACCAAATTACCCTTGTCATTTGCTCTTGTACTGAATTTAAAAAACGAAAACACTCAACGCCAATGAAAGAGACGACAAAGGAATTTGAAAAGAAAAGCTCTTCTTTCCCGCCTTTTGCCGAGCCAATGCCTCCACCTTCGTCAATCCCACCAGTGCATATCTCAAACTTATGAAAAATTGAAGACCTAGGCAGTTGTTTCTTCACCTCCTTTCTTCATATGGCAGAGATGTTTTCGTTCAATTTGGTGCCTTGCTTCTTCGTCTAAGATGGTGAATATTACGGAACCAAGCTCTACAAATATGAGCCGTTCAAATTCGTCGGCAAGTCTAGAGGGTCAAGGTGTACCAGTGACAGTTGAGGTATTTTTTTCCCTTATGATTGAACGAAGAATATCGCATGTATAAATTCTCTTGAATGTAGATTGAGAATAGTTAAATCATTGTGTCGATTTGGTTTGTTAGATGAAAATAGACCAAATGTTGTATGAGAATTAGACCTTGGAGTTTGGACTTGCGATTTTTTTGCAAGAAAGAAGGGTGGTTGAAGATGAACAAATCACCTCCACTGGTGACCTGTCACGATGTATAGAAAACCTGTAGGTCGTTTGTTAGCAGTCGAAGAATGCGTTTGTTGTTTAGTTTCACCTCGATTAGCGATCAGTCGCGCAGTTGAGGAAGTCATATGTTGTTTGTTTGTTTGTTTTTCATAATTTGTTGCAACTGCTAAATCAACATTATGGTTTCAAATATTGTTTTATACTAGTCATATATTTTTTGGACAATATGCATAATATATAGTCGTTGAGGTGAGGATTTGAACAGTTGAGGTTGGCTATTGGCAGTGAGGAAAGGAGAAAGAAGTAGAGTTATAAAACTTAATTGATTTGGTTTATGATGACTGTGTAAACACTTGAACAAGTTTGTTGCCAAATTTTATTTCTTTTTCTAATTTATGACATATAATTGTCAATTTCAATGAAGTGTTCTTGAAAATATTTAAGTACAAATTATAATTTATAGGAAATGTTATGATATTGATTTGTTATTTTTTTCACTTATTATATAGAGATATATGCATTTAAAAAATCACTGTTACTCTATTTAATTTACAGAAAGTTGATTTATCCAGTACTGGAGACATCAACAATGGCCCGAGTAGAATGGACTATTCCTAAATGGTGAGACTGTTTTCAACAAATTTCCATGGGGAAGAAATTCTCGTGTATATAGTGGGTTGTTTCAAAAAAGACTTAAAAAGTAAACAAGGAGTTCAACAGGCTACATATACTTTTTATGGCTTCATTCACACATTGCAGGCAATGAAGTATCCCTACGTACAACAGAGATGAGAGACAAGGATCTTTTACCCTGAATGCTTCGCTGGGAGACAAAATGATGGAAAATAAAAGCATCTTCCCCTTGTCGTGAGATTGTGGGGACTCTCGATAAGGATCAGGTTAGTGTATGATATCTAATTAAGTATTAAACTTTTTTTATTTAAAAAAAAAAGAGTTAAGAACAACTATTTCTTTTTTATTTCTAGAAATTGTAAATACGCCGTTCTTTTGTTTTTAATTTTTATTTTTTACTGCTTTTTGGAGGACTTGTCATCTTATTTTCTTGTATTTGATTGATTGAGTATTAATAAAAAAAATATCAGTTCATATATATATATATATATAGATATTGTACTTTGAGTCACTTCTACTAGAAACAGTACGGGTGGCTAGTATCCAGTTGAGGTGATATGTAGCAGTTTGGGTGCATTTTAGATGAACAAGCTTATCATTTTTTGACCTCACAATGTAATTTTTGTCTTTTGAGTCATGCCCCTCAATTTGAAACTCTCATTGGGTTGTTGTCAAAGCAGATCTAAAATCTTACGAGCTAATTGTCTTTTATTGTAGTCCAGGTAAAGTTGTTGATAAGAATTTGCAGTTACTCATGGAACCTTTAGCGCAGTTTATACAATCAAGTACATTGAGCTTGATATGGCAGTTTTTGGGTTTAGTATCCTTGGCGATGAACTCATTCGACGTTTTTGAGAAAAGATGGCTATCGATATTTTTTTAATGATTGGGATCCTTAGACTATTAATTTGTATTTATAGATGATATAATGAAAATTACGCATTGTTATTTTGTCATTTATGTTAGAATTTTTTTTGTTATATAGAAATATTATTGAACCTACATTCACCAGGATATGATTTGCTTGAAGGAATACTCACCTTGACATGGGTAGTAACAATATGTAAAACTTGTTCAAATTTATGAAAAAGTCCTATTATAGTCACTTAGACTGACAAAAATTCACCTTGGCTGAAAAAATCTCACCTCAACTTAGTTTGTAGTGTTCACTTCGAGCCACACAATTTTAAAGCAATATATATACATATGTGTGTGTACCTTGACACTCTTAGTTTTTCTTTGAATGTTGTATAACCACATTAAACATTTGCAGAATTTATTACATTATAATATCCATCACTTAACAATTATGTAAAACTTGTTGAAATTTATGAAAAAGTCCTTTTAGACTCACTTACACGGGCAAACACTTCACCTTGCAAAAAAAAAAAAAAAGACAACAACAACACTTCTCTTGACTTACTTTGCAAGTTTCCAGTGTTTATCTCAACCCATGGGATCTTAAAATAAGAAATATATATATATATATATATATATATATATATCTTGAAACAAAAAAACTATTTTAACACTCTTAGTTTGTAACTTTGCTTACAATAATAAGGGTAGATTGTTATAGCATATAAAAACTGACATATATAATACCAGTATTCTATGCAAAGTAAATTGTTTTTAGGACTCCCACTATATTAAATATGTCAAAAGAATACATATTAGGACATCTCATTTAAGTATCCCTTAGAAGTTCAAAATATATCATTTGAATGTTATGTAACCACGCTAAACATTCACAAAATTTATCACATTATAATATTCATCACTAAACTATTATGTAAAACTTGTTAAAACTTATGAAAAACTCCTTTCATACTTACCTAGACTGGCAAACTCTTCACCTTGCTTGTAAAAAACTTACCTTGACTTGGTTCGCATTGTTCACCTCGACTCATGCAATCTTAAAGTTAAAAAATAAAAATAAAATTCTTGACAAAAAATTATCTTGACACTCTTAGTTTATAGTTATGCTTACAATAATAAGGGTGGGTTGTTGTAGGATATAAAAATTGACATTTACAACACTAGTATTCTATACTAAGTAAATTGTTGTTAGAACTGTTACTAAGCTTAATATCTCAAAAGAATACATGTTAGGACATGTCGTGTTCCTTAGGAGTTCACATTCTAAAAAATATATATCATTTGAATGTTGTGGATCCACATTAAATATTTGCAAAATTTGTCACATTATGATACCCCTCATTTAGCAATTATTAGAACTTGTTCAAATTTATGAAAAACGTTCTTTTATAGTCACCTAGACTAACAAAAAGTCACCTCGATTGAAATTTTTTTTACCTTGACTTGGTTTATAGTGTTCACCTCGACCCATACAATCTTAATGTAAAAAATAAAAATAAAAATTGACACCTAGTTTATAGCTATGCTTGCAATAATCAGGGTGAATTGTTGTAGCATATAAAAATTGACATTTAGAATTCTAATCTAAATAAATTATTGTTAGGACTTTCACTACATTAAGTTTCTCAAAATAATACATTACGACATCTCATATTAAGTATCCCTTAAGAGTTCACATTCTAAAAAATATATATCATTTGAATGTTGCAAATCCACATTAAATATTTGCAAAATTTACCACATTATAATATACCTCATTTAGAAATTATATAAAATGTAACACCCACCTATTTTTATGTAACGAATCACGTTAAGTTAGTAATGATGTTAAGAAATTTTTTTTATTAATAATTTATGTTATATGTTATGATATATGATTTTAATGTTACTAACTTTTTATGTCAAGTTCTATGACAGGTGACGACCGTATGGAATCGTTGTGCTCAAGTGTTCATGTAAATTATAATGTATGTTTAATTATGATGCATGATGAATTGAATGTTTTAATGTATGGCATTTAAGGACAGTTCGGTAGGCCGGAATTTCAAGTTCGACAGGCCGAACAATCTGCCAAAGATCGGTAGGCCGAACTTGGTGGAATCGGCAGGCCGAAGGGAAAAATCGACAGGCCGAACACGGCTGACAAGCAGTCAGCAGAAATCTCTCCAAATTTATGGCTGAGATAATTACGTTAAATGGGTGAATAATTGTGATTAATTGGCATAATAATGAAATAATTTTGTCAGTTAAGGTAATTAAAAGGTTGACTTCGCATTGATTTGTCTGATTTTAAATGGTTTCCTATTTTAAGAGGACAAAACATGGTAAGTGATGAGAGATTGTTTGACTTCCCTCTTTTCTCTCCTTCCTCCAAGCCATTTGCTGTCAAACAGTCAGAAAATTCTGACTTAATGGAGAGTAATGAATTTTTATTATGCTCATTACGTTAAATTTTTTTTAACGTTTTCTTTTCTTTCAGATTTTCTCTCATCCTCTCACGCCTTCTCTTTCAATGTTTGAGATGCTTCCTTGTCTTTCCTCTCTTCCTCTTCTCTTCTCCATGAATTCCATCCTCTTTTCTCTCAAAAATTCTCTGCAAGTATTGAAAGAAAAGTTATATTTTCATTGGTTGAATTCAAGGGTTTTGAGAAGAAAATCTTTTAAGGTAAGGACCCGTTTCTTTATGTTTTTTTTTAAAGAATTCTCCTCCTCCAATCGTTTGCAATATCTTTCTAAAGGTATTGTATTTTGCTCTGAGTTTTTTATTATGATGTTCATGTATGTATTATATGATGTTTTTTCGAGTTTCACGTTATTTCGGTGTTTCTATGAAAAATATAAATTTTCTATCATCTACCCCTCACAGTAAAATATTACTGTTTAACTTTGATGCATGAAAATGTAATGTTTATTCAAGAAGTAAATGAATGATGTTTTTCATGAAAGTTGTCAAGAAGGTGCATGTATAATGTATGATGAGTGTATATTTTATGTTATAAAATTTCTATGAGAAAATTGTTTTAACAATGTTGTTTTTGGATCTATGTTTTATAAAATGTTTTATATGGTTAAATGAATTGATGATGAAATAATTTTATGATATTGAAATACATGATAATAAGATGTTTGTATGAATTTTAAAATGTATGTATTTTTAATTATTAGAAAATGCTTTCAAAAGATTTTCATGATTATAATGTATGGTTTGTTTTTTTTTTTTTAAGATTTAAGAAAAATTATGATAACTTGTTTATGTGATGATAATTTTATGTTTTCACAATGATGGTTATGAATTATGTTTGTAATATGACATGAATGTATATATATATATACATATGAATGTTATATTAATGGATGATATATGAATGGATGATTTACGCTATGATGAAAAGTAATAATTTATGTGTGATGGTATATGAATGGATGTTTTATGATAAATATTAATTTTATTGTATTTTAAATGGATAAATGACATGAACACTTAAAGGAACGAGCACATCGAGACTGCGGCGTCGACACCAAAAATATATTAAGGTTAAGTAAGCTAGCATTAAGGTAAGTACATTCTCACCTGCAACATGACACGTTTTACAAGGTTTGATGATATGTTCACAATGATATTCATGATGATTTTATGGTTGTTCTCCTTAAAGGAATTCTTATGAAAGATTTTCATGATTTAAAGTTATGTATGTATGATGATGACATGTTTTAAAGTATGAAAATTATGTATATATATGTATCACCTAATAAGTGTTGCACACCAATGTTATGAAATGATATGTTATAATGTTATGTTTGATTTGGGATTAGCTACCCTTCTCTTTTTATGACGGCGCGCCTACAATGTTCATGGTGCAACACTTGGGCCCTTAAGATAAAATGGAATAAGTTTAAAAACGGTCAATGTAATGAAAGATATGTTTCTATGAAATTGTGCTTAAGGTACTTCTATGATATGATGATGATGATAAAGTATATGAAATATTTTAAATTGTGAGAATTATATGTACTTATTAAGCATTAGCTTAATCAAGTTTTATGTCATGTTGCAGATAAAGGTAAAAAAATCATGGAATAGGCGGAGGACATGGGGAGGCGTGTGAGCACAAAGCACGATGAATTGTAACCGTTAGAACGCCAAGAAGAATGATTTTATGTTTTAAATCAAGTTTTATATTTTAAACATATTTTTATGTTAAGTTTTAAGAATGCTTGAACTATGGTTTTATATTTTATTTTATCATTTTAAAGAATTTTGATCTTCCGCAAATTTTTATGAAAAGTTATATATGATTTACAAATTAAGTTTTCTCAAGGATTTTGGCTCGGTCGGTCTGCCGAACGTCATGGGTCGGCCTGCCGATGTTTGAAAGTTCGGCCTGCCGATCACGTTTTCGGCCTGTCGGACGATAATGAGTTTTTAAGTCAGATTTGCAAAGCATCTGCCGGCCTGCCGGTTGAGGAACTCTGGCCTGCCGATCATGTTCGGCCTGCCAAACTGTGGGAGCATGTAACTAATAAGTGATGTGATGTTTTTATAAGTTATGATTTTACAATTTGGTATACCTATTCTATAAAAATAAGTTTATGATTAAATTAAAGTATAATTAAATTAATTATGGTATGGAATAAGTTAAACAATGTTGTTTAGTAAAAAAAAAATGTATGAATGGATCCTGGATAAGCATGTTTAATTACTTTTACAATTAAAAGTATCGTTTAAGTTTTGTAATAATATTTATGTTTAAAGTCCAAGTAAGTATGAATGTAAGAATGTAACAACATTTGTGACGTCCGTAAGGGGAGAGTTACATAAAACTTGTTCAAATTTATGAAAAAGTCCTATTATAGTCACCTAGATCAGGAAAAAAAAAAATCACCTTGACTAAAAAAAAAAACATCATTTAGGCTTAGTTTGTAGTATCCACGTCAACCCATACAATCTTAAAGTAAATAAAAAAAAATCTAAAAATCAACACAAGAAATTTTGTCAAAAGCATTTTATATAATAGAAATTCATCATATTAACATTCATGCATGATTGATTTCATAGTGCTAACGATTACACATTCAAAGACTACACTAAATTCATAAAACAATGTAATATCTTTAGCATTCCAAAGGGAACAACTTTTTGGTTGTGTCCCTCTTGTCCATATGACCAACATCTTTTTTTTTTTTTTTTTTGTTTCTTCTCTTCCTCCAAAGGCATTGTTTTCTTCCTTTTTGTCTATTTCCTCTCTCCAACCGAAGGAATTCTTTTCTTTCTAACAATGATGACTATATTATCATCCATCCTATAACAAAAGTAAAAAAAGAAGTTATCAATAACTTGAAAAGATAGTATGAAAAGAAAAAAATAATGACCTCCTTGACTGCTAATATCTAACCTAAACTGCTCACTTACTCACCTAAACTGCTATCAATCGAGGTCCTTCTATTAAACATATTTTGCATATTATATATATTTTTCACAAAATGTATTCATAATTTGAAGATAAACTAGGAATTACAAAGTTTCTTCTAAAATTGTAGCATATTAATAAAAAGCAAAATAATAATGCCACCTCAACTGCTAACACATAACCTCGATAGGTGTCATAAGCACCGCGATTGGTCACTAGTTGAGGTCGAACTGTTTGTCTTCGACCTTCGTTTTTCTTTTACAAAATCATGGGTCCGAGAATTAGTTCTCGCACATTTTGTATCTTGTTCATGTCAATCTCTAATAAGTAAGAAAAATTCTATCTTCAACACGATTTTTATCCAAAAACCCAAATGAACACAAGAAAGATTTAATTAGCTTTCAAAAACCTATATTCAATTCTCTCTTTCCTAAAGTTTTGAAAGTCGATCTATCATAAAGAGACACTACTTGCCAGAAATGGTCAAGTCACTTCCAATATAATGCTGAAAACTGGAAGATTTCGAAATACAAAGGTTGAGGGAGCAAGAGAGGAAATGTGGTGAGGGAAGGAAGAAGAGGAGGTAATGCATTTTTTTTTTTTTTTTTTGTTTCCAATAGTTTTATATGGCTTTTTTTTCTTCAGATTTTTTTCACGTATCCCTTTTAATATTTTTAATCCATTGAGGGGTATCTTGAGATAAGAGGTGCTTTTTCATAGAGATAAGGTTAGTGATCACAGCTTTCGTTTTAACATGTTAGAAAACTAAAATTTTCACCACTTAAGGTCATATTTTTAATTGTCCCGTGTAAAGCTCTTGACAATTATAGTGTAAAACCCTCACTAAAATAGTTCAAACTTTAGTTTAAACTCTTCTATCAAAGAAAAGACAAGTTTCGTGATCTCATCCTTATTATCATGATCCCTTTCTTTCCTAGCCACCAAAGATTTTTTTAGACTACCTGGTGGCTCCTTGACCCCTCCCAAAGGTTTATATAAAAACTGTGGATCTAAATGAAAGAGACTTCTAATAGATTGATCATATAAGCTCAAACCACAAGCTTTTTAAATGTTAATCTAGTTTTGGGTTTATATGATATAACTCTTAAAGTGGTGAGCGCCTGCTAGGATTACTTGGTGACCATTTTTTGGGAATAAAAAATAAAAAGGGGAACCTTTTTTTTTTTTTTTGGCTTAAGAAATTGAGATAATTTTTGTCCAATTTCTTCTACAATAATGATTGCCGTTTGGAGTTGAAATTGGTTAATGATTGCCGTTTGGAGTTGAAATTGGTTAATCCTTTGAAATGTGGAAGGTTTGGCCTATCTCTCTTTCGAATATTCACTTGTTACTTGATGCTTACGTTAGTTTCCCTCCATACCTCAGCAAAATCAATAGATGATAAAGCATCTCCACAGAGAGGAAACGACAAGAATAAAGTCAGGGAAAATTTGTGATGGGGAATTAGCCGAAAGTGGAGAAACCCCTTTATTTGAAAACACATTGCAATAAGCTATTTGCCTTGTGCATTGGGCGGCCAGAATTAAAACGTGAGAAATTGGATAAACCTCCATCATTCAATGTGGAACAAAGTCATATTCTGTGGCATTCAACTTAGATTTGACGTTGTAAAATATTACTAAACAACGTCAATGCGGACACTAGAAAGTAGAAAGCAAGTGCATTTTAGCAACCATTGATGAAACGATAAATAAAGGCTCGTTTTCGTTATTGACTGATTTGGTTTATCGTTACATTTTTTTTGGGGGGTTTTGGAGGGGATTTGATAATTGAGAATTGAATAAGGGTGTTCATCTAACCCAATCTAACATATTTTAGTCATATGACAGTCAATTTAATCAAAGGTTGGTTTCTAGAATTTTTCGTCCAATTTAATCTGATAGTAACGTATCATGCAATCCAAATAGGATCAGTTTGGATTAGATTGGTCTAATTGGTTTTTAGGTTAAGGCTGTTGTACCCTTTTTTTTTCATATCTTTTATCCTGTTTGACCTATGTGTATGGTCTTTTAACGTAGTTTAATTACTGTTGAAAAAAGGAGCAAAAAATAACATTCATAAATCTAAACAAGTATATGAACTTCAAAATACAAATTTCAATATTGACTGAACATCCAACATTTATTATGAAAATAAAGTTATAAATTGATAAACATGATAACTTTAGCAAAAAAAACTGATGAACATAAAAAGAAACATAATCTATAGATTCAATCCTTATAGGTTTTTGTCACGAGGTTTTAATTTAGCGTGTATAAATTTATGAAAAAAATAAACTCAAAATTTTAGACAAATAATCTAAATTCATATATATTTATAATTTTTTTATAGGGAATATAGATGGACGTTGGATTGATATGGATTGAATGTTTTGAAAGTGAAATGAGCATCTAATTCAATTCATGTCATTTTTAAAGAATCACATTCACTCTAAGTCGATTGAGATCGGTTATCTACCAAAAATAAAAGTTCCTATTGATAAGGGAAAAAAAAACAAGAGTTCCTATTGTGAGCCCTTATTTTGTGTAATAATAAAAAAACAAGAGTTCCTATTATGAGCCCTTATTTTGTGTAATAATAACATTTAAAAAGTATAAAGAAAAAATTAATTATTTTTGATTCGGGCTACATCATTGAAATACCCTTATTTTATAAAATAAATATCATGTTACACTCTATTAGGGTATGTAGGAGAGTAGTTTTAGTATAGTGGAAATGTGAAATACAAGGAATAATTCAGTAAATATGTTGATTCACATAGAATTGTAGGATACCACTTCAAAATCTTTTGATTCATACAAAATACCAAAACTTGACATCGAAATTTAAAACTCACGCAGAATTATCGAAATTTGAAGAAAAGAGAGAAACTCTAAAATTTCATTAATCATCTGTTGATTTTCAGTATAAGAGGTATCCATATTTATAAATAAAAAAATACAAACAGAAAACTAACAAAAACTGTCTATAAATAATTAAAAATAAAAAAGGTGAAGTTTTTACAAAAGGGAAAATTTTAAAGAAGAATAGAAGACTGAAACTATTCGACACAATGAACAAGGAAACTCAAACAAAATTGGCAACTAAAATACAAGGGATAAGTCAGTAAACTTGTTGATTCACATAGAATGCCAGGGATACTGCTCAAAATTCGTTGATTTACACAAAATACCAAAAATTGACATCAAAATTTAAAACTAAACACACGCAGAATTATCGAAATTGGAGAAAAGAGAGACTCTAAAATTTCATTAATCATCAGCTAGCTTTCAGTATTAGAGGGTATCCATATTTTTAGAAAAAAATACAGATAGGAAACTAACCAAAACTATCTAAAAATAATTAAGAATAAGAAAAGTCTGAAATTTTCTAAAAAAGGAAAATTTTAAAGAAGAACATGGGACTGAAAGTATTCAACACAATGAATAAGGAAACTCAAACAGAATTGCCAACTAAATTCCTATGACAACATATTACCAAAACAAAAATAATCAAAATAGGGGTTAATGAGACAATTGGCCCAATTACGTTTATTGAATTGATATATGATTCTAATTTGTAAAAATTTTATAAATGTCTCATAATGGTATCATTAAAATTATTTATATGTAATTATATAGTACAATATGTAATATCATTAAGATAATTACTATATCATTAAGGATATTTTAAAGATATTTTTAAATATTGTGTTAGATTTTAATTTTATAACAATAATTTAGACACGTATTGTAATTTTTTCTAAAAATAGAAGAAAAAGCCCTTTTGAAGGCCCAAACCTGGCCGATAAACATCGCACATTATGGTAAAGCGAAAGTTTTGCTTGTTGGCTCGTTTTCACTCAAAAAGCACATGTAATTCATCCAAAATTTGAATTCATCGTGCAACCTTCTAAAAAACAAAAAATAATAAAAAAAAACCTAGTCTTAATTTAAATTTGGGGTGGTCTTAATGTTCCATGAAGGCTAGATCGTTTTGCACTGCATTAGGTTTGAACTCTAAAGCTCAAAGCACAAGCAATATAAAACTTTTAGGGCATGTTTGGTACATTATATTATATTACATTGTATTGTATTTTATTGTATTGTATTAGTTTTATACAACACATTATTTGGTTTTGTAGCGTATTAACATGTTGTAATACACTATACAATGGTTGTGTTACTACCATATTATATTGTATTAGTATTTAAACTTTAAATATAGTAAATTTGGGTCATAGTTCGGTGTTGAAATTCAGGTTTAGGATAGGGGTCGGGATTCTAGACCGGGATCAAGGTCAAGCTTTGAGACCAGAGTTAGGGTCGACATTCGGGACTTAGGTCGAGGTCAGGATTTAAGGTCGGGGTCAGGGACGGGATTTGAGACTATGGTCAGGATTGAAATTCGAGACCAGTGTTGGGCACGGGACGGGATTTGGAACCAAGTTTAGGGTTAGGGTTCGAGGCCAGGTTAGGGATAGGATTTGAGATCGGGGTCAGGATTTGAGACCGATGTCATGGTAGGGATTCATGATTCGAGACAAAGGTCATGGTGGGGATTCAGGATTTGGGACCAGGATCAGGGTCAGACTTTAGGGTAGAGTTGAAGGTGGGATTTGAGACTAGTGTCAGGATCGTGACCGGTGTTACGGTCAAGACTGGTGTTAGGGTCGAGATTTTGGGCTGGGGTTTGGATCAGGATTCTAGACTAGGGTCGGGGTTAGGGAAAGGATTTAGGATCGAGTCAAGGCGGGGATTCGGGACCAATGTCGGGTCTTGATTGGAGATCATGGTTAGGGTGGAGGTCAGAATTTGAGATTAGTGTCGAGGTCAGGGCCGGGATTTGGGACCAAGCTCGTGGTCGAGATTTAGATTGGTGTCTAGGTTAGGATTCAGGATTGGGCCTGGGTTGGGGTCGGGATTCAAGGAACTCAACCCCTACCCGACCCCGGTCTCGAATCCTTACCCTGACCTCGACGCTAAACCGAATCCTGACCCTTACCCAAGTCTAAATCTCGACCTTGGCCCCGAATCTTAACCTCGACCCTGAATTTCACCCCAACCTAGAATCCTAACCCTAGTTTCGAATCCTGACCTAAACCCCGGTCTCGAATCCTAACTTGAAATCTCAATACGGACCCCGAATCTCAATCGCGACCTCGATCTTGAATTTCGACTTCAACCTTGACCCCGACCCTTGGCCCAAATCCTGGCCTTGAATTCCAACCCAGATCCCAAATCCTGACCATGATTCTAATCCTAAATCCTGACCCTGACCTTGGTTCTCAATTCCGACCCTGAATCTCGATCCTAAATCCTAATCTAGAATCCCGACCTAACCCCGATACAGGTCCCAAATCTCAACCCCGACCTTGGTCTCCAATCTCGACCTTGACACCCCAACTCTGGTCTTGAATCCTAACCCTGACCCCGACCTCGACCCCGATCCCAAATCCCAATCCCAACCCCTAATCCTAACTTGAATCTAAACCCCAACCTCGGGCGAATCCCAACCCCGACCATAATCCCAAATCTCAATCTCAACCATGCTTCTAAATTTCGACCCCAGTCCCAAAGCCCAACACCGACCCTGAATCCCGACCATGACCCTGGTCTAGAATCTTGACTTCGATCCGACTTAGACCTTAGTCTTGAATCTTGACCCCGACCTCGATCCTAAATCCCAACTCTGATCCCAAATCCCGACCCCTGACCTCATTCTAAAACTTCAACTTTATGTTAATTTTTAATATATTTTAAATATTTGATTAGTTTATTAATATGCATTTTTGGTCTAAATTATACAATACAGTCTAATATAAGGGTTTTTAGTCGAATTTGATATCACGACTTGTATTATATTAATTTTTAATTTCATGTTAAATAGTATAATACATGAAGGGTCCGTTTGTTTTGTGTATTATTTAAACTTAATAGACTAAAAATTTGAATTCGAGTATCAAGAATCCTTTAGATAAGTGTTTGTTTCTCTTAAAATCTGAATTTTTTGAGTATCAAGAATCCAAGTTATCAGAGTTCTGACCTCTCATTAAACTTTTGATACTCGGATATCTTTGCTACAGTAAAAGCTGAAATTTTCTCTCTTATATTTGAGAAAAAAATTATAAGCTCTTCATTTGATATCCAAATGAGATGATTTTTTTTTTCATTGTGTTCATAAGGAAGAGATAAATAAATTAAGATATATATTGCATATTTTTTAAGATCATTAACATTAAAATTTTATTAGATTTGTCAATAAATCAAAAACTATTTTCACTACCTCTTCAAACACAAATTTCAATTTTATTCCATACTTGGATTAAAACTTAAATACACATCCAAACGTCAATTCAGATAATAATTTAAATCACTAACTCAAATCTTAATTCAAATCACATAACTTAAATTAAATCACTAATTCAAATCTATTTACTAAACAGACCTAAATATTATCAAATATTATATTATTTTTAAATAATACAATATAAAAGATTATATATGCTAAGCATGGCCTCGTATATTATAATATAAAGTTAAAATGTGTTGTAGTGAAAGTTCTCGTATATTCAACAAGTCATACATTTTCTCTCGAGCATCTTGATATTACGGTGGTGTTCCTGCGAAACTGTCATGAACACAAATAAACCCTGACCGTCGGGTACTGTACATAAAGTAGATAAATTCTTTTGTCACCGTCACATATCGTGTAATCAAAGCAACAGAATCTGGTGGTTACGAAATTTCTGAAGTACACAAGCAACACCACGCAACAAACCCTTCGAACACTCAACAATTCTCCACCACAAGAAGCAAAAAGCCCCCACTTGATGCTTCTTTTTTTTTTTTTTTTTAATTTTCCCCCCTACGATTATTTTATTCCAAGGTTCCTTAGAAACCACACTAAACGGACCTCAAATGATAATTAAAAAATAAAAAAATAATAATAAAATTGATTAGACAGATTATTATTGGTCGATGAGCATGTGGTTGCTAAGAACCTTCCTCCGCCACAATTCTCTTCTGAGGTTGAGATTCTATTAAAGCTTTTTTTTTTAACTATATAATAATAACAACTCCTGATTACGTGTTTAAATAATAGTTAAGTTGAAATCCTACACTTAGCAAAAGTTGAATTCCTACGTTGAAAAGCTTTCCTTAGTTTCCCACTTTGATGTGATGGCCGGCCATAAGATGTACGTTAGTTTTTAACCAGAAGATTTTAAATAAAAAATTTCCTAAAAACAATTTGCTTTATTTATTTAACGCTGCTGAAAGGTCATCGCCCTAAGATATTTACCATGAAAGTAACAAAGAAAGTGCCCCCACAAATCTCTTGAATCAACGTGAATGATAATATAACATAAAATAAGACTATAGACCAAATTATGAAACAAGAAAAAAGAAAAAGAAAAAGAAAAAGAAAAAGAAGAAGAAAAAGATAATATAATTGACTTTTATCATGCCTAAACCTATCAACAATCTTTCATTCTTCAAGACGTTCAACTGAGCTAAAAGTGACAGGCATGATTTGGTTAGAGCCTATGGATAGCCAGTGTTAATTGTTAAAAGTAACCCACTAGCTCTCTCCCAGCAACAACCACTCAGAGTTTTTCCATATAATGCAAGAAAACGCAAGGCACAAAAGACAAAAGACATGCATAGTTCACCGATTACCCACCAAGAAGCACCAAATAATTCTCTGTTTATTAATTTTTATTAATTTTATGAGATTTATTTACTTATTTATTTAAGGAGTTTTTAATAAAATTAATTTTAATTAAAATTTTTAATTATTATAATATAAAGCTCTCGTATGTTACAGTAATAAGAAAAAAAAAAACTACGGTATAAAATCTTTGACTTTGTTTAATTTCATTTTTGAAACAATTTTTACCATTTTTAAAAACACAAAAAATAAAAATGTTTTTAAAATAATATTTGGTTAACAATTATGAAAAAATGAAAATGAAAATTATTTTCAAAATTCTCAAAATTTTGCTTAGATTTTGAAAACAAAAAAAAGTTGTTTTCAGTTTCATTTTTCCCAAAACTCTCTATTCTCGACCCTGACTAACGACCCTCACCCAGGCACCCCTTTGCCGACGAGAGCCTAACCCAGGCCTTCCTCCCAGCACCCATCGTCGTAAATCACCGGCGAGAACCCAACGTAGGCCCTCCCACCCTTCGTCGCCGAGAGCCAACCAAGGCCCTCCTTCTGGCGCCCATCGCCACCCCAACCTTCATCTGCAAGAACCCTACGTAGGCCCTCCCACCCTTTGCTAGCGAGAGCCCAACCCAGGCCCTCCTCCCGACACCCCTCGCCGCCCTGCCCTAAGCCCCTTTTCCCAACAACCTCGCCACCAGACCCCAGGTCCCATCCGTCGACCTTTCTCCCACTGCGTCTCCTCTCCCCTACGAATCTTCGACAATCGCCACTTACCCAACTCTCGTCGTGTGAAGCCTAGTGACTCTCGACGTCTAGCGACTCTTGACACGGCTGGAGAAAACACGATCCTTGTTCGATCTACCGTCGAAATCTACGCTCAAGTTAATGAGGTCACCAGAAAAGAAACGCCTCCGTCCTCACTGGCGGACATGAACGTCAATGTCAGCGACAAGCAGCAACAAACTTCGTCGTGGAAACCAGAACAACATCGTGAGAGAGGGAAGAGAGAAGAGACGAGAGAAAAAAAGTGAACAAGATGTGTGGATTTTTTACTATTTTTATTAAAAAATCAATTAAAACACACACTGTAATATCTAACTAAGCACAGTTTCAAAAACAATCTCATTATATTTCTTATATTTTTTTATTTTAATTTTTAAAAAACAAAAATTAAAATAAAAATACTATCAAATAAAACCTTTATATATTATAATTTTTAGTTTAATAATTTTAATTCTATCCATATTTTTTAAAGACTTTTGTTATTTATAGCAAAAGATCGATGATCCACAAAATTAATGTGGCTAAAACTATCAGAAAATAGGCAGGAAGAGAGGGTCACAAATAATAAGTGTTCCCAAAGAGTGACACATTTTTAAGAGGTCCCACTTAAAAGGCCCGAAACTAATCGTGCGTGTCCTAAGATTGGCCACAGTCTCTTCTGACATCTATCCTTTTTAGGACTGTCCTTCATCACGCCTGGTTGTTTAAATGCACGGCCATTTCGAACTCTAAAATCTAAACGCCCCTCAACCCACTCACTGACTGGACAAGTTCAATCATTCGGTGGAAAGGACATATTCACTCGCTAAGTGACCAAGTTGAATTTTGAATTAAAAATAAAAAAGAATTCTTAAAATGAAGAAGATTGTTTTACTTTACTCTTGAAACATCCGTGTTTTAACCGACCATTAATATTTTAATAGTCTAATTTATAATTAAAAACAGTTTAATATTACATGTCGTAAATTTTTAACTAAATACTTACAAATTATGTTGTTAAAATTGCAAGTAAATTCGTATAATACTTGATTTGTTTCAATATAACACTCAATGGAATAGGAGTGAATTACCATTTCTTGAGTCTTACACTAAAACAACACATCCGGACATCGGATATTTCTTAAAATCTTAGTTCTTCTTATTTGAATTCAGGGTACTTGAACCCCAAGTTTTCAAAAGAGCCAACTTACCAAACATGTTGGTACTCTTTTAACATTGCAGCTAACATGTCACTCACAAATTACAATAACTCTACGGTATGATGTCACTACTATGATATTTGGCCCTTTACTTTTCACAAAACATTCCTCAGCAAACTCAAAATTGTAGCTTTTTCATTTTTATGGTAATTCAAATTCCATGAATTTGAGAAGCAAATAATTATAGAAAATTAGACTAGAACAAAGACAAAAGAGAAAGCAGGTAAATTTTGTTTCTAGCGTACATATCTCATATGTATTTCATCACCATATATTAATGAAGAATTAGAAATTACACTGCCGGGAAACATCAAATATTGAATAATTTAAAAGGAAAACATCAACTATTAAATCTAAACTTTCTGATTTAGTACACAAACTGAACTAGTCGCATAATCAGGATCAGTTAACAGTTGAAACTTTTTTTTTTTTTGTCTTTGGGGTCAGAATGAGATTCACTATAAGACTACACCGCCTACCTTTAGATCGAACGGCCACGAGACTCTGCACGATGGTTACAGATCATCCACTAAGATCTCTGCGTATCTCGCCGGCGAAATTCCCTAAGCGACTCAATAAACGACTCGGGTTTGCTTGACCCGGAAACTCCGACTCGGATTTGAAGCCTTTCAATGGCTTTGATTCTTCAGAAGCCTCTCCGCCGTCGGCACCGGACCAAACGCCGGAGACGGCGCTGCCGACCAATTTTTCCGTTTAGGAGGAGAACGATCCAGATGATCCTGCAAGATTTTGATACCAACGGTTACAGATTATTCTTGCTTGAACAGAAAAAAAAAAACAGTTCAATTCACAGGAAAAAAGACCTGAGAGGTTGGATCGGAAGAAATCTCACGAAATCTCTTAAGCGAAGAGGACTCAGGAGCTTCTCCACCGTCATTGCCGAACCTGCTCACGGACTCTTCGCTACTGGAAGAGCTCGCGGCCGGCGGAGGAGTCGTCGTCCACGGCACCACCTGGTTATCACCGTCTTCGTCATCACCACCTACCTCTTCCTCCTCCTCCTCCTCATCATCATAATCTTCGCCGCTACGATCTGTCTCGTTCTCATCTTCGTCCTCGTCGTCCTCGTCGTCGTCGTCGGCATCGGAATCGATATCTTCATCATTACCTCCCTGGCTCTCCTCGTCGTCGCCTTGGACTCTATTTCTCCCTCCGGCGACGCAGCTCTCGCAGACAGAGACCGTGACGCCAAGCTCGGCGCCTGAGGCTTTCCACGGCGTTGGCGACTGGCAGGCGTGGCAGAGTACGGTCCTGGAGTGGCGAGCCACCAGGAAGTTGGCTCCGTGGACTTTGACGTCGCAGTTCCAGCACAGACTGGCCTGGTCCGATTCGCAGTAGGTCCTCGCCAGACCCTTGCAAAGCTCGCACAACTTCATATCCTCCTCCTCCTCCTCCTCCTCCTCTTCTTCTTCTTGTTTTTCCTCTCTTGTAGACCTCAAGGGTCCGCCCTGGTCTTTTGGTCTTTTCTCGCCTATCCAAGCCTATTTTCTCATTGTTTTCTCTCTATTTTTCGTTCCTGTGCAGTCGTACAGAGACGGGTAAGGAAGAAGAGGAAGGAACTGGGGACGATTTGGAGACATTTATAGAAACGACCCTGATTTTCTATTAAATCACGAAATTACATTTCCGCCATATCAACCCCTTTAACTTTTGCTACAACACTTTCTTTCCCCCCCCCCACGCCCCCCCCTTTTTTTTTTTACTCATAGTGCATTTATTTTGATTTTTTATAATGAGAATTTTCACCCAAGATATGAAAATAAATTCAATTTCTATGGTTGTCTTTAACTGTCGTAGGACGTGTCTTAAAATATCTCAGTTTTATACGCTTTTTATTTTTATTTTTATTTTGATTAGATTTAATGTTTTAAAATGTAAACTTTGTAGTTTTTTTTTTAAATTTTTGTGTTTTGAATAATATATAACAAATCATATTTTGTTACGTTATTTACTAAACTCAAATATTAAAACAGTTGAAAAGAATTTTAAGTTTTTTAAACAATGTGTCATAATGTAATTGATTAAACATTATTTTAAATACTAAAATTAGATATATATAATTAAAAATGCTCCCAAACAACTTTATAATAGGTACTGTTGTTTCTAGTGGATGCTCCAACACATATAATAAAAATCACATTAAATTTAAAAAATTATAAATCTAACATAATATAATACAGATATAACTCTTAAAAAGAAACCTTAAAAAAATTACCTTTGTATTTGACAATTGTAGTTTGCAATCATGAGTTCAAATCAAATTACCTTTGTATTTTATAATTTTAGCTAGAAATCATTTTAAAACTTAACCAGTATAAAATTTGCCAAACACTAGTCATTTCAAACTTTGTGGGGATTTATAATAACCATACGTCTGGTGGTGGTGGTGGTAGTTTACATTATTTTTTTAATTATAAATAATATAAAACTCTTACATATTATAATAACAATAAAAAAATTACTACAATATAAAACTCTTAAATACTATAATATAAACAGTTTTAACTAATAATTTTCACCATCGTACCAAACATATTATAAATGTATCTACAACTACCACAGTAAAAAACTTCTCCGATCAGCAAGTGAAAATGAAGTACTACTACTCTTGTTACTATTATTATTATTATTCGATCAGCAAGTGAAAATGAAATACTATTACTTTTGTTATTATTATCATTGTTTTATCGTCTACAACGGGAATATTTGCTTTTTATTCTCTCTAGTTCCCCGTTCAATAGAAGAGATGTGAATGAGAGGATATATGCGTAATTTCAAGCCTAAGATGAACGCGCCAGACCCTTGGGTTAATGGTTGCTGGTTCTGCCAGGTGGTTGCTCGGGAGGGACAAAAGCTTCTGTGGTCAATACATACACAAAGCTCTGGTGGGCCCAGGACCCACCGAGACCCAAAACCGCCCATCCCTCTGGTTTTTGGATTAATGCCGCGGTTAGCACAAGAACACAGGATATTTTTCTGCGTCCGTTTTCTGACGTGTTTTCTTTTGTGGCAGAGGCGGTTTTGCGGAGATTCCAAATCGGATTACGTGGCATCATTCCATTCTGGGATACCCAACCCAGCCAATGTCGTCTCGCACCTGGCTTTGTACTGGTGACGTGCAAGCTGGCATTTTTCCTACCATTTTCGCCCCTTGGCAAACAGAAAATTAATGTTGTATCATGTTTTAAAAAAGTTGTGCTTTCTTTGGAAAACAAACAAGTTGGAGCTAAACAATTTTAATTATTGTAGTATAGAATTTTTATATGTTATAATATTTAAATTTTAATTTTTTTAACAGTATTTTTTGTTTGTATCATATTAAAAAATATTATATTATTATTTATATTATATTTTAAGTTATGTTATGAATGAATATGTGTAGCATTTATAAAAATAAATTTTAAAAGGTAATGCTTGTAAAACTTCCCCTTGCAAATGCATGCAGGATTCAAGTCTAAACAAATGCATTCAGACAAAAAAGTCCAAATAAAACGTGTTGTCTCTTTTTTTGCCCTCTCCTTCATTATTAATTACAAAAATTCGTTTACCACCATCGTTATTATAATACCATGCGTTGCAAATTTCAAACATTTGTTTCGATCAATATGGTATTTGAAAAAATTAGTTTTAATTATTACAATATAAAGTTCTTATATATTATAATGATCAGAAAGAATGAGTTACAATATAAAATTTTCATATTCTATAGTTTTTAGTTTAAAAGTTTCAGTTCTAACAATATTTTTTAAACACCCTATCTAAAATATTAACAAAAATTTTTTAAATTGTGTTTTTTTAAAAAAACATAAATGACATACTGTCACACAAATAATGAAGATTTTTAAAAAATTTAGTAAAATATTACATTATTAACTTACTTTAGTATAATCACATGAAAGTAAAATAAAAGATTATTTTTTAAAATTTCAAGGTTTTGTAGTTTTTTTTTAACCATTAAAAATTTTAAATTACATCAATTTTTAAATTTAAATTAGTTTTAGACATAATAGAGTTATAAAAAAAACTCATATATTATATACCAAATTTTCATTATATATCAATTTTGCTTAAAAATCTTAGTTAAAGGATTTTTTTTTTTGGTTAATATTTCATAAATCATGAGTACACGCTACATTTGAGGTTCGGGGTATAGTGTAATAAATGACTAGTCGTTGAGAAGTAAAAAAAAAAATGGAAAGGCTTTCCAGCCCCGCATGCTCTACTTAGCTAGGCATTATAAAGATCATTATGAGGGAGGGAAAAATAATTAATTTCTTTTTGTTTAAAAGCTGCTTTCTGGAAAACCCATTTTCGCCCCATATTCTAGTGGTCGCGGACACAATGATGTTTAATATTTTTCTATGATTGCGTTTATTAAACCTTGTTATTTCTGTTATATCTATTGAAAAAGGGAAAAAAAATTGACATTTTTAAACAAGGGTGTCTGGCACTAAAAGAAACAAGTTTCTGGTGCTCACTGCTGGCCACAATTTTTTTCCTTTATATGGCACCACTAGTGTTAAAACGCATTGCTACTTTATGGCACGTGGGTTTTTGTTATTAATATATATTTTTAGCTTGCACAATGAAACAATTTGTAGTTTGATTGCAGAAATATGAATTATCACAAATGAAAAGGGTTGTAAATTGGTGTTAGTTAAGTCGTAGCAATCTCAACATTTGTTTTGTGGTAATCACCTCTTTCCTCTCTTAAAGCTTTGCCTAATAGAGTGTTTATGATAATTAGAATTGTTAGTTAGAACTGTAAATATTGTAGTATGTGAGAGCTTTATACTGTTGTAACTTTTTTTTTATACGGTAAAATGTAAAAGTTTTATATTGTTCATAATTAAAAAGTTAGTTAGAACCAATTTTACTAAACTAGCTAGTAGCTGAGAAGTTCAATCACATTCAATCACATGGGTCTCTCCTCAAAGAAAGAAATCATACTCATTCTTCTTGGGCTAAAATTACAGGCCAGGACCTTCTCCTGGTCCACTATTTCAATTTTTTTCAACTAGACCTTGTACCTTTTGGCCCGTTTGTTTTTGTTATAAGAATTTTAGAAATGTTTTGGTGCATTTTTTGAGACAAAATTTTAAAAACACTTTTAATATAATTTTTAAAAATTTTATTTTTTAAAACAAAAATATTTATACCTATTTTTAAAATAATACCAAACGGTCCTTTTGTAATTTGATGGTTTACACACACACATACACAATTTAGGGATGAATATAAAATGTTGCAAGATTTTTAGAATATATAAAAGAATAATAAGAGTTAATATCATTAAAATTTTACTATCTAATTATGTAATACAAAATAAGGTATTTGAAAAAAGAGTAGACACTCCTTAATTACAATTCTGTACAATTTAAAGCTCTCATATACTTACAATGTAAAGAAAAATATGTTACAACGTAAAGCTCTCACTTGTTGCAGTATTAGGGTTCAAACTTTTCTCTCAAACACTCTGATTTCATTATGATAATTACTATGCAATTTTTGTTATTTTCACGATATGCTGAAAGAATTTGCTAAATTTCAACCCCATAAAAATTTTGCCATTACAGTGTAATTTTGTCTTCACATTGGCCTCAAACTTCTCTAATTTTATATCAACTAAACAACGAAGACTGACATAACACTAGAGATGTGAATTAAGAAGTAGATTCTCTATTCATTTTTCTGGTAATTTCTCATACAGTCGTGGATCAAAATAATAATAAATCAGAATAAAGGAAAAGACTTAACGAAGCAAAATAAGAACAAATTTAACGAACTAATCCATGCAGATTGAAAAAATATAGAAAAACCATCGACAGCAGAGTTCGAACCTGCGCGGCCGAAGCCCAACAGATTTTAATGTCCGTCTCCTTAACCACTCGGACATATCAAGTATTTGAATGTCAATTTTTTTTAATAAATTTTTTAAAAAATAGAGGTCAACTTCACTCCCTGGCCTCTAGAATCTACAATTTTATTAAGGGAGGTATTGGTGTGAACTTGTGTATTGTGATAATGCGCGTCAAATAGGAAGAACAAACAAAATAAGTAGGTCTAGGGGAAAAAAAAAAAGAAAACAGAGAAAGGAAAGAAAATGACGGTTGACTATTCTTACTACTATTCTCATGAAATTTCAATTGTTGTTCAAACATTTAGTTTAAACTATATTACTGAATAAGCTCAAACATTGAGTAGATTCCTTAATCGGTCGTGTTTGCATGCGTAAAGTGTGTGTGTATATATGTATATATATATATATATTCAACTCAATGGTTTGAAAGGAAAAAAAAAAAAAAAAAGGTTTCAGCTCAGCATAGGCCTTCGTAATTCCAGTTTATTTCATCCTGACTATTGTGCAGGTAAATCTTTTTCATTTTACTTGGGATCTAGTTTTATCGGTGTAATTACTAACCACACATTCTCGACCATTAAGTTCTATTGTTATATGCAAATTACAGGCAATATTAGACCTTAATTTAATTTAGTTGACTCAAATGATGCATACTTTTACTTGAGCAGACTTTCACGTTGACCAGGTCAAGAATGAAGCAGTGAGTTTTTAGCAAAATGTGAACATCATCAGCATAAAATTCTTCCCCAAATGATAATCACTTTCACCGAAATCTCTGTTCAACCCCGCCAAAAATGGTTCTTCCTTGCTCTTCAAGAAACTTGTTAATTATAACCTATATCTTTTATATATTCTTGTTGCTGTTATCCTTTTCAATCTGCTATCCTAGAGATACCATAACAGTGAACGAGTCCACCAGAGACGGCGAAAATGAGACTCTTGTTTCTGCAGGAAAGATATTCCAACTGGGGTTTTTCACCCCAGAAGGAAGCAACAAGATATTCTTGGGAATTTGGTACTACAGAATTGCACCGCAAACAGTCGTATGGGTCGCGAACCGCATTACGTAAGATGGAGAACTTAAGCTAACGGATGAGAGTAAGGAGAATACATTTTGGTCACCCAACATTCAGGGTGGACCTTCTGTGAAGACGAAGTTGACTCTCGTGGACTTTGGAAACTGGTTTTCAATGAAGAAGATAATCAAGGTAATGGCTTGGAGAGAAATATTAGCTTTGATCATCCAACCAATACGTTTCTTCCCGGTATGAAGATGACTGCAGACATGAAGTTGACTTCTTGGACAAGTTAACATAACCCTGCAGAGGGGAACTTCACGTTCTGGCAAGATCTAGACAGGGAAAACGAGTACATCATACAGAGAGGAGAATCAAGCGAGCCACACTGGAAAAGCCAGCCTTAGGAAATCTGTTTAGCTTTGATGATGTATCTTCAGTAGCATCCTACTTGCTATCAAATTTCAGCAGGCAACCGAAATTAAGTAAAGGGTTTTTCTATAGACGCCCAAATTCGAGGATAACATTCTCCAAAGCATTTGACTACACCAACACACGCCTGCTGATGAGCTTCTCTGTGCAGATAAAATTCCTGATGTGGGGAAAACAGCAGCGCTAGCTGGTCTCTGGTGCGCTTGGATCCGAGTGAGCCTTGCCATGTGATTAATGCTTGTGGGGATTTTAGTAGCTGCAATAGCGAGAACTCCATCTTGTGCAAGTGCTTACCTGGGTTCAAACCCAAGTCTCCGGCGAGCTGGAACTCTGAGGACTTTAAAGAGGACTGCAAAAGAAAATAAGAGCAGTGTAGTATGGACGGTATGGTTGACAATTTCTTAAACATGAAGATGATGAAAGTAGGAAAGCTTGGTACACAGATAGATGCAAACGATGGAGAGGAGTGCAGAAAAAAGGTGCCTTAGTGATTGTCACTGTGATGCATATTCATACGTAAACAAAACATATAGAACGCCTGTGTTATTTTGTGACCCAAAATCTGTGGCAGTAAGGCAGCGCCGCGGCGCTTGAAAGCAGGGCCGCGGCGCTACAATCCAGCGCCGCGGCGCTTGAAAGCAGCGCCGCGGCGCTCCAATCCGAAAACCAGCGCCGCGGCGCTCCAATCCGAAAACCAGCGCCGCGGCGCTAGAAAAGCAGCGCCGCGGCGCTCCATTGCGGCCGGATAATGTATTTTGCGTTTTTACGCATTTTTGGGTTATTTTGGGTTAGGGTTTGAGCCCCCATACATATAAATACATCATATTCTCCATAGTTCAGCATTAGTGAGTCACATTAGAGAGACACATTAGAGAGTCACAAATTTTCATAGAGATCATAGTGTTGAGAGTGATACAGAGAGCTCAGTCTTGTGAGTTTGTGAGTGATTGAGTGAGTGAATTTCTGTATTTGAGCGCTCTAAACACCGTTGTAATTTCCGTTTTGTGATTAGTGGATTGCTTCTCTTCTGCCCGTGGTTTTTTTCACCCTTTATTAGGGTTTTTCCACGTAAATCTTGTGTGCAATTTTCTTTCTTGTTGCTTATTGCTTTGATTTCTAACAGCCTGAATGCTGGATTTGGTTCCATGGAATTGATAATATTCAGGAGTACACCGTTGGCAGCCTTGACATCAATGTCCGTGTGGCACCATCGGACATAGGTAACATTTATATTGTACACTCTTGTAAAACTGCTAAAGTTTGTTTAAATGACTACTAGCCGGCCTAATTGTGAATGAAACAAGTTAATGACAGAAATTTCAACCGTGAAGAACCAGGCTGTTCACTGTAGCCAGCTAAATTTGTATCGACGCATAATCTACTGATTTAGTTTAGCCAAACCTTGCGTATCAATTTTTTGGCTGTAAGTAGCATATGAAACGTATAGGCATTTTCTAACTACAGAAAAAAGTTTAGGTTGATGGGCTAAAATTTGTTATGGTTGTATAATTCTGCAGATGACTCTGTTGATCCTAAAAATTTGCATTTTAATGTTGCAAAAGTAGCTAAAAGGGATTGTCAGACTTGTGGTGCCAACATGATTCCCTATCCACTGATCACTGGATCTGATTGTGGTGATCCTACTCCAATTTCACCTGCGACAGAAGTAATGGCCAGGTTAAATTTGTGGCACCTGGTGGCAGTTTACGAGTCACAAACATTAATCCCGAACAAAGAATATTTTCAATCCCTGTCATGAGCTGCACAAGTGCAGATGAAATGGGAAATTTTCCCCAGCTCAACGAGTCATTGGCGTACATGGTTAACCGTGGATGCAGTAGCGAGAAGAGGAATCTCACTTCAGATATTTGGTTTCCTGATGGAAGACCAAATGAAATTGAAATACAATGGACTCCACCGTTGCCACCTGTCTGTGATACATCCATAAACTGCACCCATTGGCCAAATTCATCTTGCATTCCATCAGAAGGTGGAAAAAAAAGGTGCATTTGCAATACATCGCTCCAATGGGTTCCTCGGAATTTCACCTGCAGTTCAAATGAAGGTACTATTTTGTGCGAACCCATGTTAGGATTTGCTTTGTATGAAAGCAATGTTTTTCTCTATCAGTTAGGAAAATACTCCTGTAGACAAATAATACTTAAACAGAAAAACTATTAGTGCATGATTAATACAATTACAAGAGATCCAATATTTTAAGTTAACTACTTAAAAATGCATTGCCTTAAAACACTCAACAAAAAATGATCTTGAGATCTTGACTTCTAATCATTCAGTGAGAGCTTTGTCTACTAGACACATAACGACTCTCCAATAGCTTAGAACTGCAAGTTATTCTCTAAACCTTCCACTCAATGTCATTATACTAATCCCTTACACTTCATTAGGTTTTAATTGTAAAAGTTGGCCATTCTATGCAATCTAGAGGGTCTTCAGGAAATCAGAAGCTCTATGTCATCATTCTTGGGATCATAGCAACTGCTGTGGTCATCTCATACACAATTTGTTCCCTATATTACTTGAGAAGAAGAATTTTGGCCAACAAACGAGGTAATTAGTAAGGAAATCTATACACACATGAACAGAATTGAATGTGCAGACACCCAAATAAGAGTATATTGGGTATTTTTCCTCTCTAAAATTTAGGAACTTTTTTCTTAAACTATTTTAAAATGCAGATAGCATGCGAAACAGTCGGGACATCCAGGCAGTTAGGATGTATGATAGTGAGAGACTAATAACAGAATTCATTCATTCAGGAGAGCTCAAAGAGGATGAAAAGAAAGGCATAGAAGTGCCAATTGTTGAATTGGAAAGCATACTAGCTGCTACAGACAACTTTTCAGAAGCAACTAAACTTTGGACAAGGTGGATTTGGCCCTGTTTACAAGGCAAAATGGTGACCCTCTTTGTAGTTTTTCCAAAGCCTCCTTTTTCCAGAAAATTTATGTTGAACATTGATGATTTTTACTTGGAGCTTTGCTTCAGGGTAAATTTGCAGGAGGGCAAGAAATTGCTATAAAGAGGCTCTCAAGTGGTTCGGGACAAGGCTTAGAGGAATTTAAGAATGAGGTATTGTTGATCGCCAAACATCAGCACCGGAATCTTGTTAGACTTTTGGGCTATTGTGCTGAAGGAGATGAAAAAATGTTGCTCTATGAGTATCAGCCCAACAAAAGCTTGGACTCGTTCCTATTTGGTAAGTTCATCAATCCAAACTTCAGGAAATTATCTGTTCTACGTCACTGCTTTGTATTATTTAAATATAGCTTAAGATAGTTGCCAATCATGATTCCAAATTTGAAAAAGATCGCACATTATGCGTGTTGCTGAACTCGGACAAACGCTTTAACACCATATTGGGGATTGCTAGAGGGCTTCTTTGCCTTCATCATGATTCAAGGTTTAAGATTATCCACAGAGATTTAAAAACCAGCAATGTTCTACTTGGTGAAGAGATGAACCCCAAAATTTCCGACTTCGGCTTGGCAAGGATTTCTGGAGGTAAACAAACTGATGCAACCACAACAAGAGTAGTCGGAACATAGTAAGTTCTTCCAAAATACCACATCATTAATGTTGTTTTGCATGCATTTGTTTATAAACAAATTATACAATCACCTACTTCTATCTCTAAATCTACTAATTAAAAGAACACTATTATATACATGTGTAAGACCTCAAATTTTACGCTAGGGGTCTTGTTAAGATTATATGAATATGTTTTATTTTTACCACTTATGCATTTATTTACACATATGTTAATGCTTTGAATTATGATATTAGGTCTTATTTTTATGAAGTTGCCATGTGTGATTAGTTATTATGTTGATACACTTATTATTGTATCCTCTTTTATATTAATTAGATATTATAACATATTATATGGTACTAGTTGATGTTAAGATATTATATTATCTTTGTTTAAAACATTCATGATGTTGCCGAGTAAGTACACACTTGGTAAAGTGTAATATATGATATATGTTACGTTATATGTTTTATATATATAATATTATAAATAATAGTTATATGGTTTGATGAATGTTATGAGCAATAAACCTTGGTTGCCGTGAATGTCTATGATAGGTAAGTATAATGTGTCATGCATTGTTATTATACAGGATATGGGCAACCAACCCTTTGAGTTGCCGAATAAGCTTATTGATGTGAGTATGGTGCTCTTAGCACTTTGGTTAGTTAATATATATTTACCCCTTTCACCATCATCAAATGTTTCTAAATAAGTTAGTGGTAAAAGACTAATTTTTTATTGTCTTCCTTTGGTTGCCATGTATTGAAGAGGGAAGGTAGTGGACAATTAGGCTCCTTAATTGCCATGTATATTTGATTACCGTGCATCAACTATACTTGCTGAATTCCACGATGCATAACTAATGTTTTGTTAGTTATTATTTATTATATTAGTATGTGTGGCAGACAACCGTGCACATGATAAGTTGTCTTATTTTATGTTAAAGGATGTATGGGTATATTTTATCTCTTTCCTTATTTCTATGTGGGGGAATAGTTGACTTTTTAATGATAATTGGAATTCATGATATGTTTCCTATTTTGATAATTGAAATTAGGCAAGTGGAGCTAATATTGGAATCTGAAATTATCTTTTATTCTTTTATTTTTTTTATTGGATGACTAGTTGACTTATTTAGAATTCTATTCATGTATAGTCAAGATACTATCATTATATTTTCCTCTATTGAACCATTGACTTTCCTCTAATTTCTCTTTACCTTTCACGGATACACTTCATCTTGGCATAACATTTGTAATATATTAATTATTATTTCCTTATCCCATCATTTCCTTATTTCTCACCTGAATTGCTCTCTCCTCTTATATCTCTCACAAGTCCTCTCACCCATTTTGCTGCACGTTTCTTCTTTTGCTTCTTCTCTTTCTTTATTTTGCTGCATAGAGTGAGAATGAGAGAAAATAAGAGGGAATGATAGGTGAGATAGAGGAAAGAAAGAAAGATATTATAGAGAGATGTTTATGTGAGACTTAAGAAATGAGGGGATGAACCGTGAGGGAATAAGGAAGAAACCAAGAAGAGAAAAAGAAAGAAAAGATTAAGGAAACACAATATTTAAGGAGAAATATGAATGCATGAAGAGAGGATAGAGAATCATGAAGGTGTTCAATGGCTTTCATCGGAATATGAAGGGATATATTATGTGATGTGAAGAATGAATGAATGATGATGTATAGAACCTAAGATGATCATGACTAAACGGTTTGTGTAAGTATACACTTGAACAATAGTATGTTTTAAAGCATGTTTTAAAGTTATGTATGTTGTTATGATGAATATGTTTAAAGATGTTTTTGATGATTTTTCATGAGTATGATGTGAACTCTCTTGTTGTCATGAACCAACCAATGTTATGTATGTTTTCATGGTCAAATCCTTGAGGAACCATGTTCCAATGTTATGTATGTTTTCATGGTCAAATCCTTGAGGAAGCATGTTCCAAGATAGGGACCATCTATGAATGAATGTTAAGGGTTCTGACTGTTTGAGATTAACGTTATACTACGGGCCTAAAAACTTAAAAGTAATGTATATTTATGAAAGTATTTTTTTATGTGGAACTACCGTGGTTTACTTACTAAGCATTATGCTTATATAGTTCTCGTGATACAGCGGAGCTTCCATGAAGGATGTAGATGACTGAGCAAGAATGGTCCAAGGTTCCATGACGAGTCTAAGATGCAATATTTATTTCTAAGTATTTCTTTGATATTATTAGAAACTAAGAATTGTTATTGAGGACATTTAGGGGATTTTTCTAGCTTTTGTATAAGTGTTGTAATCTTAATTTCTGCTTCTAATAATATGATAATTTCTGCATTAAGGTTGAGTTAAGGTTTGATTATTTTTCCTATAGTGTCTCTGATCGGATTGTCGGTGTTCAGCCTACCGGTGGAAAGTTTGGCTTGCCGAACTGGCCTATCTTCACATGCACGAACGAATGATGCGTAGCGCTCTTCTCCTCTCTTTCCTTCCAGGGGGAGTGGTTCGCTACAATATGCGGTGGTTATATGTCTCCAGAGTATTATGCATTAGACGGATTCTTCTCAATCAAGTCCGATGTTTTCAGTTTTGGTATTGTCATCCTTGAGATTATAAGTGGAAAAAGAAACATTGGATTTTACCAGTCAGAACAAGCTTTGAGCCTTCTTGGTTACGTTAGTACTACAGCCAAATCTCTCTCTCTAATTGCTTTCCCATTTACAAAATGATCTCTGTGGTAACGTGGATAGATTTTTCTATTTGATTGTAGGCATGGAAGTTGTGGAGAGAAAACAAAGCGTTGGATCTGATGGACGCAGTGCTAAGAGAGACTTGCAATGCAAATGAATTCTTAAGGTGTGTGGGTGTAGGACTATTGTGCGCACAAGAGGACCCAATTGATCGTCCCACTATGTCGAATGTGCTTTTCATGCTCGGGAGCAAAACCGCTAGTCTTCTGAGCCCTAATCAACCGGCCTTCGTTGTGAGGAGATCTCTTTCTACCACTGGTTCTTCCAGTAAACAATTATCCATTAACGAGTTTACAGCCAGCTTGGAGGAAGGCCGGTAACAATTGAGATCATTCTCGTGAGCTACTTTTTGTTACAAGTAGAATTATTTGCTTGTTCTTTCAGTGTTGCACTTTCTGCTAGATATAGGGGCACCATTGGCCTTTAGACATGGACATGGGATGGGCTATTACGTGCTGAATATTGAAGAGGAAAATACTTTTGCAATCATCTCCAAAAGTTACAATGTACTACATATTTAGTCGGCTGGCAAAACTTGTTAGTTATTTTGTACAATGTTTTTAGATTCAGAATTTACACAATAAAGCAATGCACTTGGTCCAAAATATTACAACCTTTGCTAAACAAATTGTTCATGTTATTTTCCCCTAAAAAAAAATATTGTTTATGTTATTATCCTAAAAGAAAATACGAAATTTCCTATTATTAGAAATCTAAACTTTCTAAAGGATTTGGATTCGATAAACACAACACAAAATCAGAATCTGCAAGCATGCTCTAACTAGCACACTGAAATAATCGGGAAAGAAAAAAAAATAGAAAGTCAATTAAGTTAACAACATGAAAGAAACGAAATTGTTTAGAGTAGTCCTTTAAAAGAGTGTTTAGAATAGTAGGAAAAAATAAAATCTTTTTTAATGGTCAAGATAAAAAACACAAGAAAACAAGATAAAGAAGATAGAAGACAAGCAATTTAACCTGATTAGTTAGTATACTACTATATTTCCTTACTACATGTATAATAAAATGAACATGATTATATACGCATAATCTTCTAATGCTACAGGTTGTCTTATATAATTAGTTTCTTAATGTACTGGGTGATTTCTTGCAATCAAGTAACACTATGTGTTTGCACTTGACTACACTTCTATCTATCTATCTAAAAATGGAAAGCATCATTTTGATAATTATCTTAAATTTCAACACTCTCCCTCAAGTTGGTGATAGAATGCCACACAAGCACCAACTTACAATTTACAGAGTTCAGCAACGTATCTTTGACAATGCTCTTAAACGACGCTCTTTGTGGATCTTTTTGGGGATAATTACGCTAACACTCTTTGTATTTTTACTAAAATACATAACAGAGACACTGCTTGACCATAATTAATTACATCGACACCTCTTAGAATTAACTCTACTGGTTCTTAATATAAAATAGCCTGTTTGATCTTAGCTACTGATCTAACTGCTTCTAAACAATAGATCTAAAAAAATAAAATAAAATAAAATCATAGTTACCAACCCAACAAGCCCAACACCCCAAGAATCCCATCCCATTCCCCGACCTCCCTTGTCGATCTTCACTCTTCAGCCCCTGACCATAATCATATTTCCTCTTTCTTTTATTGATTGATGAGTGCTTGACTAGATTGCTTCAAAATTAGGGACAAAGGGAAACTTTCAGAGAAACCAGGAAGTTTTCTTGTATGACATTGAGAGAAACATTAGAGAGTCCATACATTCGAATCAATTCGAAGAAGATGAAAATAAAGGCATAGAAGTACCATTTATTGTTTTGCAAAGCATACTAGCAGCTACAGACAACTTCTCAGAATCAAACAGACTAGGACAAGGAGGGTTTGGCCCTGTGTATAAGGTAATTAATGATCCTGATCACACTAGTTTATTCTGAAATTTGCTCTAAACAACGCCCAAATGCCCACCAACTAAAGCCTAACCACCCGATTTCCTTCTTTTCCAATCTCGTTGTCTTCTCAAGCTCTTTTTGCATTGAAAGATTGCTGAAAAACTCTCTCTAAAATCTACAAAACAAAACAAAATAAAGTGAAAAACTCTGAAAATTACCCAAAAACTAATAAAATAATAAGTTAAACACATCCAAGAAATTAGTATCAAAACCAAACTTATCAAAGAGAGACAGATTTCGAGAAATGCCTAGCGTGTCATTTCTTGAACACAAACAATTTCTGCCAGTTGATAGTATAGCAGATTGCGAAGCAACCTGTTTGAATGACTGTTCTTGCACTGCCTATGTCTATAAAAAGAGCGGTTGTTTAACTTGGACGGAAGATCTCCTAGATCTTCAGCAACTTTCATCGAACGACAGTAACGGAAGAACAATCTACATTCGGCTAGCAGCCTCTGCGTTTCCAAGGTCTAAAAATGGTAAAGGAACATGGCTCATCCTTATTTGGATTTTCCGGAAAAGGAAAAGAAAAAGTGGGTTGCGGGGCTTCAGGTTACTAGGCATTCCTTGGCATACATTTAATTGTGCTAATCCATTTACCTAATTATATCTTTATTGCAGAAGATGACAGCTCTAAGCCATGCATTGCCTGGTTTGGGACTATAGCTACTGTTATTGTTATCTCGTGCACTGCATACTATGTTTATCATCTGAGAAGAAAAAAGGTTGCCGGTACACAAGGTAATTATCGTGTCAAATTGTCGCACAAATGCATGCACGCTCGGATAGATATGCTGACAGAAAAATATGTATCTTCTCTTTCTTTCATTTGAATTATGAGTGATTAACTGGATTGCTGAAAATCAGGTCCGCAGGGAAAGATTCAACGAAAACTAGAAGATTTTTTGTATGACGTTGAGAGGAACATCAAAGAGTTCATTAATTCAAGCCAATACCAAGAAGATGAAAACAAAGGCAGAGAAGTACCAATTTGTTGTTTTGCAAAGCATAGTAGCAGCCACAGACAACTTTTCAGAAGTAAACAGACTTGGACAAGGAGGGTTTGGTCCAGTTTATAAGGTAGCTAATGATACTGATCATTCTAATAACTAGACTAAAATTTTTAGAATGTTGCTGATTAGAAAGGATGGTACTTTCATGGAACTCTCCTTAAGGGTAAATTTCCGAGAGGACAAGAAATTGCTACAAAAAGCTCTCTAAGAGTTCAGGACAAGGCTTAGAAAAATTTAAGAATGAGGTATTATTGATTGCCAACTGCAACATCGGAATCTTGACTCTTGGGCTATTGCATTGAAGGAGATATAAAGTTGTTGTCCACGAATGTATGCCCAACAAGGGCTTAGATTCGTTCCTATTTGGTGAGTTTCTCAAGCCCAAAGATAATTTCTGTCTGATTGTGTTTTGTCTCTATTTATTAACTCAAGCTTTCACTGTTAAAATGGGAATCTAACTAGATCAAAAGCTTTGCACATTACTGAGTTGGGATGTACAGTTCAACATAATAATGGGTATTGCAAGAGGCCTACATTATCTTCACCATGATTCAAGGTTGAGAATTATCCACAGAGATTTAAAAACGAGCAATGTTCTATTAGATGAAGAGATGACCCCTAAAATTTCAGACTTCTGCCTGACAAGGATTTTCGGAGGCAAACATAATTAGAGTAGTTGGGACATGGTACGTTTTTTGCTAAAGTCTGCTTTGTTAAATCTTTTATTTGGCTATATGTTAACTAGACGATTCAATCACCAAGTTGTCATGTTTCTCCATGCATATTGTTTTAATACAGTGGCTACATGTCTCCAGAGATTGCGTTAGGTGGGTTTTCTCAATCAAATCTGAGGTTTTTAGTTTGGTGTCGTCATACTTGAGATTATTTGCGGAAAATGGAACACAGGATTTTACCAACCGGAAGAAGCACTGTGCCTTTTGGCTTATGTGAGTTATTACTGCGTTTTTTTTAAACTAGTATTACAATTTTTTCCTAGTATGCTCTCTGTGGTAATTCAGATAGACTTATCAAATGAGTTGCAGGCATGGAAATTGTGGAAAGAAAATAAGGTATGTTATCTAATGGATGCAACATGAAGGGAGACTTGCAATGAAAATGAAATCTTGAGGTGTGTGAGTGTTGGACTGCTGTGTGTACAAGATGACCAGCGTGATCGACCTGCAATGTCCACTGCAGTTTTCACGCTTGGAAATGAAACTGGAACTCTTTCAAGTCCTAAACAACCAGCCTTTGTTGTCAGAAGATCTCTGTAATGACCGAGGAAATGTCATCAATGAAACCTAATATTTAATTGGGTTTAGTTAATGAATTTATTCTTAAAAAAATGTAAAATTTTGTAAAAATAGTAATTTTTGTGAAAATTACAATAAAATATAAATGAGCGACATTGATTGTAAATTTTACGGCATATGTAATGCAATGGTGGATATTGTAAAATACAAATTTTATGAGTTTGATGATGCAAAAATTTGTGCATAATATCCATAAAATGAGTTTCGTGTCACAATTAATTATGAAATTGTGATATAAATGAATGAATGATTAGAATGTAAATAGGATATAGAGGTTGTCCAAACCCTAACCGGGGTAGAAAGAAGGCCAGAGTAGTATAAGAATATTGCTAAATGAAAACGCAGATACAAAAAATGTTATGATTGGCCTCTAAAAGCTAACGAAAAGTAAGTTAAATATTTTTATACAGTCTAAGGATAGAAAGTACACCGATTTGACCATGACAGTATAGGAAAAATACTGTGTGATGAAAAATTACACAGTATAAATTTTTAATTTCATAAAGTAGACATTTGCTTGAATTCTATTGGGCCAACAAGCCATGCAATGTGGCCCAATAAGATGAGGGCACCTAGGGTAGTCTAATGGATGACCATGAGTCATCAAATGTGATAAGGAAGCATTAATTACAAAGTTATCACAACTTTTCTTTTCCTTTCTTTTGCTCCAAGATCCGGCAGCCATAACCAAGCTTTCAAAAAAAATTTTCTCAGCTCCCAAACTTTGTAAAAATGGCCCCAAACAAGTTTTACAAGCAAGTACAAGGATTTCCCACAAGTTTTAAGGTAAAATCCTAAATTTTTTCATGAGTTTTCAAGGGATTTTTCATGGGTAAAGGGAAAAAATTAATCCATAGGTATTTTTGCATGAAAAGGAAGTCCAAGAAGAAGTTCAAGAAGCCTTTGAAGGCTAGAAATAAAAAAAGAGCTATTTGGGTAAGTTAGTAGTTTGAATTTTGTTTTGATTTTTATTTCTTAAATCCTATGTGAGTTCTTGAGCACATATTTAATGAAATTTCATGTATATGTGATGAATGACAAGTTTAAGTTGTGAAACTTTGGTTTATAGTGCAAAATGGTAATTTTTGCAAAAAGTTTTATTTTTGCAATTTTGATGTTAGACTTTGCAAAAGTAATGTTTGAGTATGAGAATCTTTTGATTAAGGCATAGAATGGTTTCTGCAGGGGTAGAATTGTAATTTTTAAATGGATTTTTGTAAAAATGCCATAGGGACTAAATTGAAAGAAAAAATTCCTTGTTGACAGATTTGAAAAGGCCCCTGTACAGTGAGATTTTAGGAAAAGTTAAAACATAAAAGTTGTAGATCTCGATCCTATGTGAGTTTTTTATTTTTCAAGAATATGTTAAAAGTAAAAAAAGTGTTAAATAGCAAAAATATCATTTTTCAAAATGATTTAAGGTATGGTACCTTAAGTAAAAATGATCCTTGAGAAAAATAGGAAATTTTGATGCAAAGAAGTAAATTTTAGTCCGGGGGCAAAATCGTCAAAATTTTCAATTCAGGGCTAAATTGTAAAGTTTTATGAAAATGAGGCATAATTGAGAAATAAAGAGATTTGACCCACTAGGGTGTCATTTTGAAATTAGTATGTGATTATTTTCATAAGAATAACGAAATCGAGCTCGGGTAGGTTAGTGGATCCACGAAGGGCAAAATCGTCATTTTTGTCCAAATAACCCGAACCGCTTTGAAATGTTTCCAATGGGATAAGAAAACAACTAGAAAGGCTCCCGCCCTTCGTTAGAAACAATAGGGTAAAGTTAGATAGAAATAAATAAAAAAAACTAGTGGTTTTTAGAGTTGTACATGGTAATGCAACTCAATTTATTAACTAACGAATGTTTCGTATCGAAACATAGTAGAATTTGGCTAATGGCTTTGTAATTGGCCAACAGGATCCTATGAGTCTAGGAGAAGCAAAATCGAGGTTAAGTTGTCCGACATTCGCATCAAGTAAGTACCTTTCCCACCTACAGTATGAAATGTAGGTTTAGAAAGAAATGTATGTATATGTATACCTGTGCGTATAATTAAGTGTAAACTTGTATGTTTGCCATGATATGAATACCTAGGGGTATAGTCATGTATGAATAATTGTGAACATATTAATGTGTACTAGTGTGTACAATAATAAAAATGAGCATGTGTACCATGATTTTGTACCTATGTGTATAATATGTTATGTATCTGTGTGTACAATAATGAAAATGAGCATGTCTATCATGATTTCATACTTGTGTGTACAATGATAAATACTTGAGTATGTATAAAGTAGGTATCTGTGTGTATATTTTATGTTAAGTACCTGTGAGTACATTATGCTATATACCTGTGCGTATATTAATGTGTACCAATGTGTATATAAAGTAAGTACCTATGTGTACTATGCTATGCAAGAGAATTTATGTTTCATGGATAATATGTGATTATCACTTCATGCATGGTATGTCAACCATAATAAATGGACTGGTAAATGTATCACCTGAAATTAAGAAAAGTGTTGTACCGACTCCTAACTCAAGGGGAGTTTAAAGGATATGTTATGGTCACGGTATTACGTAGACCTAAATGAAATTGCGCAATGGTACGAACACTTGGGCCCTAGTAAAGATAAGAAATGATGAGGAAAAATAAAGTTTATAAGAAAGCATAATTGATTCATGCATTCATGTGAATATCCATGTGGGATTTATGGGACTTACTAGGCGTTAGCTCATTAAGTATTTCATGCTGTAGGTATTCCGATGAGAAGGTCAGAATAAGTTCAAATGGTGAGCTGGCGGAGGGGTGGATGGTGTGCAAATTGGCTATGGAGTCCGCTGCTGTAATGTTTTCTGTTGTGTGGTCTCGCGTCTATTTACGCATTTTAAACTAACCTCAAGTATAAGGTTGTCTCAAGTAATATTTTCTCGGTGAATCCGAGGTCGAACCAACAAGGAAGGATTTATTTAGTTCCAGTACATGTATTATATTAACTTTTTCTTTTTATTAAAGCTGAAAAGTTTGAGGATTAATATTAGTTATTCACAGAATGAATTTACAATATTTACACATTTTTTACAACATTTTTCATTTTTTAGATTTTGATAATATGGAAATTTAATAACAAGAAATGCAATTAATAACTTAAGCAGAGTAACAACAATAATAACGACAATTTAAATAAGTGAAACAACAATAATAACAGGGTTGAGGTTCAAAAGTTCCGTTCTGACGATTATCTTTAATGTATTTTAGTTTCTCTTTTTATTTATTAGTTGGTTTAAGTATACACTATGCCATCCTATGTCGACAATAAATCAAGATTTACCAAGCATTTACTGTGCCATTCTATGTCTATAATGCAGCAAAAACACAACTTAATAAATAAGCAGCATTTCAACATAACTTAACTAAAATAACAACCAAGATAGTGAGTTAAGCATTTACCGAGCCATCCTTTGTCTACGAGTAATCAAGGTCCTCCCAAGCATTATCCGTGCCAATCTATGTCGTCGATAAATCAAAACCGTAATTTTGGCAGAGTTCTAGCTAAGAAAATATTGAAATTCTAGGTTTTCTAAGAGAATATTTTGGCATTACAAAAGCTTAGAAAACTAAGAAAAACTAAAAATATTTAAGATAATTTTGCCAGAATTTCCCCCTCTCCCCTCAGCTAAAAAGAAAATTAAAAAGACATAATTAATAAAATACTACTTATATTATTGAGCATAATTTTTACAACACAAACTAGGAAATATTTTACAAGAAACTAGATTAAAAACTGGAATAAAAACTAGACTATAATTACTACAACAGCATTTTTATGCTGCGGATCGCTCCCCCAACTGAGGCAAAAGCCTCGGTATTTATAGCAATTCGAGGTTGCAAACGTCCATTGGTAATTAATGATCTTTACTGTTGAAAGTTGACGATTGATGAGACTGTAAAAGTGTACATTTTTTAATGCTTAAATCATTTGTTTTCG